>JAFBJR010000435.1:0-91127 GCA_016785285.1 Brachirus orientalis
CACACACACACAGGACAGAAACACACACACACAGGGCAGAAACACACACACACACACACACACACGGCAGAAACACACACACACACGGCACACACACACACACACACACACACACACACACACTTTTGTCTCAACATCACACAAAAGCTCTTCAAACACCTTCTGTTTAATCTCAGGGACACTTTATGTCCTGCTAATCCAGCATATACACAGTTGTTTAATCCCACCACTTCATGTATGAAGTGGAGGAGGAGTATGGTTTCAAATCAATAAACAGAATAAGAGACAGACAATGAAACTAAAGTATGTGTCTAAATTCTGGAAATACGATCAGGAGGGATTATTATTTCTAAATCATGTTCTACTCTGGGATTATGGTCCATGTCTCTGAACAGCGGTGTCTCACAATGTCATGTACTGTGTATGAACAACAGTGAAGTCAGTGTCTCGGTTCATTCACGATCAGCAGATAACGTTCAACTGCGGTGACAACGTGTTCTTTCCTGAACGTCACACCACAACTGAGTAAAACATGGCTGCCGTTTGTTTACATGTGATTCTGGGGCTTTGAATTTCATTGGTCCTTTATGAACAGTGGCCTTTCTTTGCTACAGCTTTACAGAGACACATCCGTGTATTTGTTGCTATATCATATCATTTCGAGGGCTGCAACTATTTTCATAATCCATTTATCTGTGGTTCATTCTCATGATAAGTCATGTGTTTGTCGACCAAACGTCAGAAAATATTGATCAGTGTTTGTCAAACCACAAACTAAAATGATTCCGTTTGAATGGATTCTTTGTTATTTGGAGCAAAGAAACCAGAAAATATTCACATTGAAGAAGCTGATAATCCTGAAAACTGTTGTTAGTAATAATAAATAAAACATTGAAACCAGTGAATCGATGATAAAGTTAGTTGACTGTTGCAGTTCCGGTTGTTTGGTTGACAAACTGATTTTTTATTTTATTGTATTATTAGTTTCATTATTTTACCTGCTTAAATATTCACAGATTTGATGTGTTGACATGATGTTTGACTGCACAGAAACCTGAAACGTGCTTTTGTCGTTAAAGGAACATTAAAGGAACATGTTTACGACACGTGCGCTTCTACACAGACGCATTATTTTGTCATTTATTGTAACCCCCTCCTTCCTCTCCTCCCTCCTTCCTTCCTTCCTTCCCTCCTCTTACCTCAGCAGGTTGGGCAGAGGGATGGAGCCGGAACCGGAGCCCAGAATCCCCTTCTTCCCACTCAACAGTTTCTCCACCAGGGCGACGTTCCCGGTCCGGGCGGCTTCCAGCAGCTCCTGCTCCTTCCCCATCCCGGACACAAGTTTTCAACGTCGGGGTGAAGAGGGGAAAAATCCGGAAAATGTCCCATAAATCCTCCTGCTCCTCCTCAGAACATGCGGAGGTTCCTCCTCATGCTGCTCCTCCTTCTCCTTCTGCTCCTTCACGGTGATTTAAAGGAGTCAGTGAGGCGTCAGAGCAGCGTCCATTCTCACACACGCGCGCGCACACCTGCACGTAATCCCCGCGTTCTCCCCCGCTGCTCCTCTTCCTCCTCTTCCTCCTCCGGTGTAACCTCAGCGAACACGCGCCGCGCGGCAGGAGAACCGGAGCGACTCCGTGAACCTCCGGTGAGAAGTGAACAAAAGCCCGCGCTGAGACAAACAAAACCGACCAAAGTGGTTCTTTGTTCCGGCGGAGCCTCCACCTGACGACGGCCGCAGGTGAAGCTCTCCAGTCCCGCTGCACTCGGCACCTTTCTGCCCGGAGAGGCGTCCGCACTGGAGCCCGGCGTCTCCTCCGTGTGGAACCTCACACTCACGTGTCGAGTTAGCCGCGATTCGATAGAGACGTTTCCTGTTACGTCCTTCAAAATAAGAACTTCAATTTCCGGAATTTTCTTTTTTCCTAGTTTGAAAAGTAAAAGGTAAAGTCAGACAGGACATAAAGACTCACATTCTTTAAATGTCGATGCACCTTTACTAACTGTTAAAAACTAAATAAATACATAATATTCATTTAGTTTTTAAATTTTATCTTGCTACACTTTTAAAATGTTTATACGTGTTAATCAACTCAATTGCTGTAATTTTGTACATTTTTTAAAATGTATATATTTTTTTATCAAGTAAAATGTGCTTGTTATTAATTTACCTTTCACTTAAAGTTTTGCTTTATTTTGTTTTTTGTATTTGTATTAATGTATTTGAATGGCCTTAATGAAAGTAATGGCAGATTTGAACACTTATGTCAAACAATTTATATATATATATATATATATATATACACACATATATATATGCACACATACCCACATCAAAAGTTTGAGTACGCTTTCTCATTGAATTCAATGGAAAAAGTGTACCCAAACTTGACCGGTAGTGTGTGTGTGTGTGTGTGTGTGTGTGTGTGTGTGTATATATATATATACGTATAGATAGATAGATAGATAGATAGATAGATAGATAGATGCTAACTAGCTAAGTTAGATAGATGCTAACTAGCTAAGTTAGATAGATAGATAGATAGATAGATAGATAGATAGATAGATAGATAGATAGATAGATAGATAGATAGATAGATAGATATGGATGTTTTAGTCTTCTTAATAGCCAAAGAAACAACATTGAGTCAGTGCTTTTATTTTAGAAATGAATAATCCGGACTTCCGGTGTGAGTGCGTCTGCCTTGTCGTACAGACGTAGCTGTACAGGCTGGGCGTGGAGGATGATGCTACAACACCATCAGGAGGTGATGCCTTTGTTTCAGAATCTTCACAGCCAAAACACTGACACAGAAACTCTCTCCATCAGAGTGGCTCGTGTGGAGGAGGCGTGTCCCCTCGTGTCCCCTCGTGTCCCCCTGTTGTGTCCCCCTGTGTCCCTCCACCAGTGCATGCTGGGACTTGCCTCACTCTGTTGCTGGTTCATCACAATCTGTAAAACAGACAGACAGACAGACAGACAGACAGACGGGTCCCTCATAATGCCTTGAAGTGTCGTAACTGCATTTTGAACTAAAGATCTATTTAGAATTTTAAAACAGCCTAATTACCATGAATGAATGTCTGATTTATCATTAATTCACTGAAAGAGTGTATTTTTTAGGTTTCACATTAAAACTGTCAGTGTCCCCCATCAACCGTCCTTACAAAGACATTATGAAGACACTGAACTGAACTGACCCACATGGATCTAAAACCCTGTCATATTTGACCTGGAACAGTAAAGTTACGGCTGTCTAATGTCAAAAATGGGTCAAATTTGATCCAAATTCTGTAAGTCATAGATAAATGTGGGAATATATTACATACAAACAAACATAAAATATTAAAGTAGCTATACAAAGAAAGGAGTACAACTGCAATAAAATATGAATTATTAAAGTATAAAATATAAACACATACACCACAGCTACACATAAAATAAGAAATAAAACATCACAATGCAGCTGAGTAAAACAATAAACACCTGCTTCGTTGACATATTAATCGATCAGTGTTTGGTCAATAAAATCTAAGCACAAGCCTGAACACAAAGAAATATGATGCACATACTCAACAAGTAAATCCTCAATCAATTTGACAATAATCTGATCTGATTTCAGCCTCTAAATGAGAATATTTTCTTGTTTCTTTGCTCGTCTGCGACGCTGAGTCAGAGAATATTTGTTTTGTGAACAGAACAAAAACTTTTAACAAAACTAATCCAATCACTGAGAAAAGAGTCGTCAGATTTACTAATAACTAACTAATAATGAAGGAACGTGCAGCCCTGAATTCATGAAAAGTGTTTCATCATCTTCTCTCTGAAGGATGAGAGTTGGGGCTATTATTGATTATTAACTGATTGATTGATTGATCATAATAGAGTAGAGAAAACTGGTATTACTGGACAGGAAATTGTCACATTTAAAAAGTTGAAAGCAACAATTGTTTGACACGTTTCTTTGATAAATCCATAAATGGTCAAATTATTATTTTGTGACGATCAAAACAGTTGTGGACGTTTTATTTTGTTGGCACAGACTCTGCTCTGTCTTTTTTCTGATTTCCCACAATCCAGCAGTCGTGTGTGTGTGTGTGTGTGTGTGTGTGTGGATATACACTCTATGCACATTTAATGTTCTGCACACACACAGTATATAAAAGAACATGTACATGCTGTGGTTACATAAACAGTGCTGCGCTGTCACTTTATCACAGAGACATGAAGCTTCAGTATGTAAACACAGCACACATGCACGCGCGCACACATGCACGCGCGCACACACACATGCACGCACACATGCACGCACACACACACACACACGCGCGCGCGATGACTCACTGCTCTGCTGCCGTAAAATGTCATGACCATTTATGAGCACAAACTGTGGACGCGCTGCTGCAGAGCTTCAGGCCGTTCAGACTTAAAAAGTCTCTAATCTTCACCTCATACAAGACAAACTTTAACTGTCTCTGATTCATGAAGAGAATAAAATCATCAGCGTCTCAAATGTTTAACTTTACATCATGTACGCTGAGTAACTGTTTGAACCGTGCAGACAAAATCCTTACTTTTGATGCAGGAGACGCGATCAAAAACACATATGTGGCACCTGAACAAAAGTAAAAAGAAGGCTTATGTAGTTTATGTCGTGTTTTTGGTAAAAGTCACCACATGCAGGTTAAAATAGACCGATTAGATGCCCATTGACCCCTGAGGTCATTTGAGTTTGATGTCACTAACTCTTAACTATAGCATAAGACTCTTCAGGTGTGAGGCCAGTTGGAACAGATTATCCTGTGTTTCAGGTTCACAGACATGATTCTGTAATAAACATGTCTTATATTTACAGACATGAACAGCGATTAGGGGCGTGACCAGATCCCTGCAACAACCAATGAGAGCGAGTCGACTGGGAAACGGACGTTGTGTACTTTTGTTGAGAACAGTAACTTGTACGAGCCAAGTTAAATTAACTGACGACAGCGACAGTCTGTTTACACTGAGTTGGAATGATTTGATTGAAAAGTGTGAGGTTCTGCTTCTTGACTGGATCGTCTCGTCTGTCCTCCGAGTGTCCTGCGAGTGTCCTGCGAGTGTCCTGCGAGTGTCTTCCGAGTGTCCTCCGAGTGTCCTTGCGTGTGTCCTCCGAGTGTCCTCCGAGTGTCCTCCGAGTGTCCTCCGAGTGTCCTGCGTGTGTCTTGCGAGTGTCCTGCGAGTGTCCTGCGAGTGTCTTCCGAGTGTCCTCCGAGTGTCTTCCAAGTGTCCTCCGAGGTGTCCTCCGAGTGTCCTCCGAGTGTCCTGCGAGTGTCTTGCGAGTGTCCTCCGAGTGTCTTCCGAGTGTCCTGCGTGTGTCTTGCGAGTGTCCTGCGAGTGTCCTGCGAGTGTCTTGCGAGTGTCCTCCGAGTGTCTTCCGAGTGTCCTCCGAGTGTCCTCCGAGTGTCCTGCGAGTGTCTTGCGAGTGTCTTGCGAGTGTCCTCCGAGTGTCTTGCGAGTGTCCTGCGAGTGTCCTCCGAGTGTCCTCCGAGTGTCTTCCGAGTGTCTTGCGAGTGTCTTCCGAGTGTCCTCCGAGTGTCTTCCGAGTGTCTTGCGAGTGTCCTGCGAGTGTCCTGCGAGTGTCTTGCGAGTGTCCTCCGAGTGTCTTCCGAGTGTCCTCCGAGTGTCCTGCGAGTGTCTTGCGAGTGTCTTGCGAGTGTCCTCCGAGTGTCCTCCGAGTGTCCTCCTCACAGCAGCATCAGTCATGTCTGTTTTCCTGCTGCTGACACAAAACAAAAGTGGCTTCATCAGCAGCGTTTTAGCATCAGAAGTTACAGACTGGAGCTTTAATGTAACACGCGTCACAGCACAGGAGTTAAAACAAAAACAGCAACAAAAAAAAGCTTTTAAACTGGATTATTTTTTTTATTTTCCCAACAGTTTTCAGCAGCTTCGACAGACAAAATACAACTTATTACTCTTTCATATGTTTCTTTCACCACAGCTTGTCAGAGGGTTGAGCGTGTTCCACGTGTCATGTTTTAATACCACGAAATGAACGATACTGTTTTTAAACCTGCAGTTATGACAGTCACACATGTAGAGAGTGAATCTGCTGATACTGTCCAGTGCGAGTGCAGGGACTTTACAGCCAAATTTAAGTTACCTTTTCTGAACAGAGACTCAAGAGTTTTCCCTCCTGATGTCGCATCAGCAAAAAAAGCATAAAGCAGCAAAAGTGGTCAACTTCTGTCCCTGACAACAAAACAAAAGCATCAGACATGAAACGTTACACGTTTACATGAGGACACAGTCAGTCAGCTTCACCGTGCCTTTATTTCCTCCTCTTGTTTTAGTCGTGACACTCGTCTGCTCACAGTTCACACGTTAGCTTTTATAAAAGTGCTGCATGTATTTACACGTAGAAAAATAGGAGGAGGGACGGAGACGGACGACTGTGACGAGGCATGAAATGCTTGTTCTGGCTGAGACACAAACACAGACACACATTCAATGGAAACACTGCATCCCCATTCAAAGTTCTGTAGAAAACTCCTATACAATATACACTGTACACACTGTGAGGACGAACGAGGGCGCGATGACGCGTCTCGCTCTCCGGATATGAAAGTTGAAGTTCGACACAGTGCAAAATGATATTTTTAACATTCCTCTGAAGATATGACATTCATGTTCCTTCACACAAACACGATTCATTTTTTTGTGGTTTTAAATGACAGCAGAAATGTGGGCGGGGCTTTTCCATCCTTACATCTGAAGTCTTTGCAGTCATTTTGAATTCAGACCACACAAGTCAATTGTGAAATTCAAACAGTGGAGGACAGCGTTACACCTCTCCATGTACAGCTGCTTATTATTATTATTATTATTATTATTAGAAGACACCAGGAAGAGTCACTGACTTAAATTATGTCTGGTTTGCACAACGTTGTGTCCGTTATCTTGTTTTCATGTCTATAAAACCATCTGAGAACATTTACAGCACTTTTCCACAACACAGTTCCAGCATGGCTCGGCACAGTTTGACTCTACCCTAGTACCTGGTACTTTTTTTAGTCCCTGCTCTGTGGAGGTTCCAGTCGAGCCGATACTAACATGTGACGTGGACAGACTGCCGGCCACTGATTGGTCAGAGAGCGTCGTCACTGGAAGAGTCACGAGCGCGAACAATGTTGAACTGTAGATGAGTTAAAAAGACTTGAAAATCCTGAAAACATGCGTTAATCTGCAACATTTAACAAGGACATTTGTAAAATGTCCATATTTAACAGAGGAGTCTGGTGTATTTAGCGACAGCACTGCTGAAAGACGGAGATGGTGAGCCCAATCACAAGCCGTTCAGCCGTATTTCACTTCAGTGACTGTGTCAGACGGAGTCAGGAAGTACTGAACCATTCAGTGAACTCATCTGTTTATAACACTGAGGAAAAAGAAAACTACTGCTTTGACCGTCACGTGTTTGTGTCTTTGTGTCGTCACGGCTGTTTCTATGACGACCACGACCATGAGGAGGAACTATAGTAATGGAAAACGACACCAAACAGTAGTGTCTGGAACTGTGTCGTGGAAAAGCGCCATTAAAGTCACACAATGTAGGATTTGCTCTTGGGGGCCTCCTACTGTTGTAACATATAATGTGCATTTTGTTGTCGTAAGTTGATTTATTATTAAAATGCGACACTGTGTTGCTTTAAGAACACCTTCTTTGAATGCATGTCTTGTATGAAGGAGGAATGATACTTAAAACCAGGCTAAAGTTAGCTCCGTTTCATGTTTTCAGATCGACCTCAGCTTCCATCATAATGGAGACGTCACTGTGATTTTTCAGCTCTTGTTCCTGTTTGTTCTTCCCGCTCTCTGATTGGTTGGTGCGGCATGAGTCAACACTGATGTGGATTAAATTCCCAGCATGTGTGGACGCTGATCACGACCCACTTAGAGGCGAAAAGCCACGACTTGACCCGATGATCAGGATGGTCAGTCCTCCCACTCCATATTTCTGAATCCTCCACCGTCCACAGTGGAAACACAAACAAACAGACCAACAAAGAAGCACGTGAACCCATGTATTTGTGAGTCTTCTCACAGACTCTGCATTGCTTTGTGAAGGAATTATTTTGAAGTCTAAAGTCATGCGGAGGCTTTTAAAGGAGCCGCTGCAGTAACAAGTCCCTGTTCTTTGCTTGCTGATGTTGCCTTCAGTCACTCTGATGAAGCCTCACTCGCTGGCGCCCCCCGGTGTCAGTCCTCATCGCTGCAGAGGCCTAACTGCTGTTGACTTTGAGGTTCTTCATGCGGTGAACCAGCGAGTCCTTCTCCATCTGAGCCTCAGCCAGCGCCATCTTTGCTCGGGACAGCTCCACCTTCAAACATTCGTTCTCCTCCATCAGCATCTGAGAACAACAAACGCGTCATGAGGAGTCGGACGGTTCTTTTCAGACACAAGGTGTAACTTAGCAACCAAAGTTCCAAACAACCACACTACTGAACTAAAACCTTCCCTGGGATCTAGGAACCTTTGCAGGAACTGTGTTCTAAATTTATGGGACAGGGGGAAATATTTTTACCCTCAAAAAATGATGAACTGATTACTAAATTAATCATTTATCAGTTATTGATAATCAATTAATTGTTTGATTGTCACAAAGAAATTAATTTTAGTTTGTGGACAAAACATCATAATTTCAACAACTAATCAGTCAGTCAGTCAGTCAGTCAGGTCCATAATATGATTCTTTTATAAGAAAAGTTTGAAAAGTTTGATCCAATGATTAACTAACCGTTTCAAAGTTGGTGTAAAGATGTGTTTAAGGTGAAATATGGTTTTGTTTTAATCAAGAACACAGTCTTTCTCTCACTGTTATACAGCAAATCAGTTTTAGATGATGAACATCATATGAACAAAATATTCTGTTAAAAGTGTGTTGTTGCTGTGTTTTGGTTTTTGGGTTGCAGGATTTGCTGGTGTTAAACAGAATTATGTCACTGTTCACTCTTCACTTGGAAGAGAAATAAAAAAGAGAAAAGATTTTTGAAGCTTCATTTGTTTCCTTCAAAGAGTCGCCGTCAGGTTTGTCTGTCGTCATGGAGGCTGACATTTTGTGTCTCTAACATCACGGGACACATTTGTTGTGAAACTCACCTTTTCTCCGGCAGAAGGAAGAGGGCTGGTGGGCGGAGCTTGAGTCTGCGTAGCCTTTGATGCGGTGCATACGACGCCCACGGCCTCAGGGACGGGACTCAAAGAGCTGTCCTTCAACCCGCCCTCTGGTCTGGGTTTGACATCTGCTGCTGCGTCCACTGACAGGAAGAGGAGGAGTTTAGAGGTGTGGACAAGGTATACAACTGCTGTCAATCAGCACTGACTCTGTGTGTGTGTATGTAGTTGATGTTTTAACGTTAGGCTAAGGTTAGGGTTAGGACACCTGTAATTATGGTTAAGGTTAGAGTAAGTCTCCAGGAAATGAATGGAAGTCAATGGAATGTCCTCTGTAGTCATGGAAACCTGTGTGTGTGTGTGTGTGTGGATCACCTCCTATAGAAAAAGAGCCGTTGTCTCTTCGGTGTATGATGAGACTGTCCACGTGTAACGTGATTGGAGACGCCTCAGAGTCTGGATTGTCTTGAGGGTCGTCGTCCTGAAACAGCACAGTGTTAAATTTAGAGAACCTCCATACGACTCAGTATTTGTTTAAAAATGGATCAATTCTACTCTGCTGTCTTTATTAGAGTTCTGTAAAGACGACAAACTATCGTGACCCAAATCACCTGATATCATTGCGTGAACTGTTTCTCTCCTCTCTCTCTGTAACACTGTAAAGTCTCTGCTTCACTATGTGAAGATAATAACTTTGTTTTCTTATTATCTTCATATAATGAATGTGATTTTTGATTGGTAAACAAATCAGTTCCATGAGATGTTTGGTAAACTATCTAAGATGTTATTTAAAACATATAAACAACCCAAAAGAAGAAAAAGGATTCTGGTTCTGTTGTTGTTTGAAAACACTGTGCAAACTAACAAAAACTGAGACCGCAGGAAATGATGACACAGTTTCGTACAGTCGCTTCCTGATTGGTCACAACTCAACTGCTGTCGTCAAGGAAACGCCACACATCACCAAACACCAGACTGACAGTAATGTGCCCATTGAACAGACTCAAACTTGCCATTTGAATGTAATGGGGCTACTTTTCATGGTCCCATTCACTAAAACAAAACATTCAAATATCATTTTTATCAAAGGTATTGATTGGTTATTGCACATTATTCACTAATGTGTGGATAAATGTGTGTGTGTGTGTTTAATTTGTTTCACTCCTACATTTTGCTGTATAATGTTTAATGATAAAAATACAATAATGGTACATTTCTGACTTTTCACCATTGTTGTTTCTCACTGGCATTATTTCCAGAAACTGCAGAGGAGAAAATCTACTACACCCCATTGTACCTAACCCTGTTAATATGGAGGCAGATTACTTCTGTGTCTGCAGATCTTTTTTTTAAATCTGTAAATGCCTTTTTAGATTAAATAAATAAATAAATAAATAAATAAATAAATAAATAAATAAATAACAGTATGAATGTATGAAACATAACCATGTCTGATGAAGCTCAAGAAAAAAAAGTAGCAAAACAATTATTTCTGTTGTCATAAAACATTAAATTCCTTATTATGGCAAGTTTCAAAATGTTCAACTTGGTTAAACACTGAGGCAACTTCACTGTACAGCACTGACACAAACCAGACAAATATCCGGGTTAAACGCTGCAGCAACAAAAGCCTTAAATTAAAGAAAAACCCCAAATAACTGAATAATGGTGAATACTGAAAACACCGTGGATCCTCACCTTTAAGTTAATATGTGTGTTCTTGATGCTGATCTCCATCGGCAGCACCTGCGGCGCCGAGTCGTCCTCCAGAAAGTGGGCCATGTTACGCAGCGTGGACATCAGGAAGCTGGCCTCATACCCGTGGAGATGCAGCTGCAGGAAGCCGTTGCGTTCGGCCAGCGGGGAGCGGGCAGCGGCGCGCGGCCCGCTCTCCAGACGGGCTCGAACCTCTGGACTGTGGGAACCACCGAGGGAGGCGGAGCTGACCTCAGCACCAGCTGCGAAGGAAGATACAGAGGCTGCCGTTAGCATTTAGCTCGGACTGAGTCGAGTGGAGTTAATGCAGCAGCGGTTCAGCTGAAGGACACCTGACATTAAAACACACCCAACATTTTACGCTTTGGATAATTTGTTGTTTTCATAATCCTCAATCAGTCCATTATTTTCCAAATTAATCAATTCATTGTTTTGAAAAACTGTTGTTTCTCAAACCTGGTAATGATGATGTTTTTGTCCACAAACCAAAACTATTCGGTTTGAATGATTTCTTTGTTATATGGAGCCAAAAAAAAACAGAAAATATTTGCATTTAAGAAACTGAAAAATCACAGAAACTGGTTTTAATTAGAAAAAAACATTCCAACAATTAATCAATGATCAAAATAGTTAATTTATTAAGTAATCGATTAATCATTGCAGCCCTACAGTTTACATTATTCTATTGTCTCTCCTACATTTTATGACAAATGCTACACATTACCATTATTATTTCAGTCACTGTTTCTGAATGTGTTAACTGATTGTAAATGTATGAAAAGAGTGAAATAAAAATGTCCTCATGTTCATTGTTGACTGAACTGTTTTAAAAAGTCTCTTACTTCACTTTCCTTTTTTTTTCAACACTGATATGTTAGATGAGTTTTCTGCATTTGTCTAAATGTAGCTCATCACGAGTGAGTGCAGTGATGGATGTTGGTGCTAATCGCAAACAAAACAATGAAAAGTGTGGATGAGGACTAATTTAAGTCTCCTTTATCCTTCTCCTCCACTGAGTCCAACCCTGATCCTCATGAGCCAACAATAAAGCGGGCGTGGGTGGAGGAAGGCCAACAGTCTTCTCCACTGCAGCTACACATAATAAATATGTAGGATGTGACCAAAGGAGTCACTGTCCAAATGTGGAAATCTGTCACAAAAAGTGCAATTCTGATAATTACCCACAGAGATGAAGCCTTAATGTGTCGCACTATGTTCCAACTGCCACCAAGCAAACAAAGCTTCTTAACTGAAGCAGCAGGAAAAAATAAGTCAACATGTCACAGCAAAAATAAAAAGAAACAACTCAAACAATTCAAAGTTTCAGTGTTTTCTTAGTTTTGCTTTTGTGTCTGATTTTGTTTTGTTTTCTAATATATTGCCCTGTTTAACTTCATCTATCTCTTCTCTTTATTCACTGTGTCACATTACTTGTGTTTTTGCTTGTAAATTAGTTTCTACTCACTAAATTCATGAACAAAAGGGTAAAAAAATGTGTGTCTAAACAATTAGCTGTTGTTATATAGTTCAGACTCAGGACATAGTGAGAGAATTTACTGCTTGTTTTTACTGTTAATATATTCTGGAGGAAAAAAGGGTGCATTTTAAGGTCAAGTTTAAACAAAGTAAAAAAATAAAAAGGATGGGGGATGAAAAAAGAGACAAAAGAAGCAGAATTTCACAACGAAACAATGTTGGAAAAGTAAAGCAAAGAAGAAAGGTGAGCTAGAAAAGGAGAAAGAGGAAAGAAGCAGGTATAAATAAAGGCAGACTGAAGGAAAGTGAGATTTTTCAGAATCCCACCAGTTCTTTTGCTGCACTGATGTTGAATTATTTCTGAGGTCTAGGGATTAGAAGGTTTGGTGGAAACTTCCACCTAAGACATGAGGATTTAAACGCTGAGTCTTTATTTATTCTTCTGTTTAAGCGAGCTGCTCTAACATGTGAAGACCTGACACTTTACAAGCAAAAGAAAGCGTTTCACCTCTAAATAACCTGAATTTGACTCTCGGCACCTGAAAATGTGATCATACGAGTCCTGCTCGTGAAGAAAAGACGCAGAAGGCAGAGGAAGTGATGGAAGCTTAGGCTGTGACATGTGTCACCCAAGAGGAAGGGAATTAAAACCCTCCCTTTTACACCATCTTTACCACTTTATACACAAAAAGGTAATTCAGTGGGGCAAGCACGCAGTTACAGGCACAAGTCTTTGACAGAGAAACACAAAAATGGCCACTTTGAAGGAAAAAATGCAGTGAGAGGTGCATTACATCCTCTGAATAAGTTCTTTACAGGTAAGTCAGGAGAGGGTTAATGCCACAGAGGGAAACACACACACACACACTCACACACACACACACACACACACACACCTGTCAGCCTTTTTCACAGAACATGACATTTTCTCTCGACATCCTGGGCGACTGGGAAAGAGGCAACTGGAGAAAGAGAGGGAGGGAAAAAGACAACATGGTAGTAGTGGGTGAGGCAAGAGGAAGAGAAAGAGAAAGGCAGGGAGGGAGGGAGGGAGCAGCCAAGGACTGAGAGACTGAGATAAGACAGGGAGGGCGGAGGAAAGATGGCCTGCAGAGAGGGAACGACATCAGAGGGGAAGGAAAGGTGGAGAGGAAGAGAGGGAGGATAATGACAGGGATTAGTAGGAAGATGGAGTAGGAGCTGACGGGAAGAGAAAGAAAGGTAAAGAGATGCAGGGGGAGGAGGAGGAGGAGGAGGAAGAGGAGAGGCAGCAAGGGGGTAAAACTGGCGTTTCTCTCATTGCCTGAATCACTGGACTGAAACTGCAAAGTCTGCTGCAGTGGAGAGATGGGGGAGGAGGAGAGAGAAGGGGGGAGACAGAGAGTAAATGAGGCTGAGGAGAATAGGAGGAAGATCAGGGGTGAACGTAGACGGCTCAGATAACTGCAGTTAATTTGAATCTGGCTGAAACTCACACGCTTAAAGGTTGTGAGTCTAATGTTGCAAATAATGGGACCACTCAGTCCATTACTGTCAAATTTACCCTCTTTAGCTGCCGCACACACACACACACACACACACACACACACACACACACTAGCCCCTTACCCTAACCATCACAACTAGATGCATAACCCTAACTATCATCTAAAACCTAATTT
Source organism: Brachirus orientalis (assembly GCA_016785285.1). NCBI lineage: Eukaryota > Metazoa > Chordata > Actinopteri > Pleuronectiformes > Soleidae > Brachirus > Brachirus orientalis. The sequence continues at coordinate 14,012 of JAFBJR010000435.1, forward strand.
AGACCAAGTTTTATCCATGTACACAAGTCAAAACCCCACAAAGACAGCTTTAACCCTAACCCACTGACTTCTATTCATTTGGACAGCTTAAAGCCGTAACCATAACCAGTTAACACCCAAACCCAACCTTAACTTAACCACAATTCAAATCTTAGCCGTAAACTTATCCAGTTCCTCATAAATGAGGTTCTTTCCTTTTAGGACCAGGTTTTGGTCAGTGTTTGTGGGTTTATGCCAGAAAATGACCTAAAGTGGTAACAAATACAAGTATATACACACACAAACTTAGACAAAATGCATTCCCTTAACCTAACCTTAACCATAACAACTAACCCTAACACTAATCTGAGTCCAAATCTAACCCTTTTCCTAAAACTAGCCCCATAAACCTGAAAAAAATCCCTTTAACGTGTCCCCACAAGGTCAAAATGTCCTCATAAAGATGTAAAGACAAGCGTGTGTTTTCTTGCACTGCAACACTGAATCTAACGTCTAAATTCCTGAATTAGAAATGAGACTGGACAGAAAAGACACTGGGAGAAACACACACACACACACACACACATGTAGAGGAAAAGATACAGTGAGACATGCATGTTAGCATGTTAGCATGTTAGCATGTCACAGATGAGTGTGAATGAACACACAGCAGTTACCTTGGCTGCTCTGAGCAGGTATTGGTACTGAACACACCATACCTGTGGGGAGTTATGGCACGTTAAATAAAAACAAGGAGGTGTGTGTGCGTGTGTACGTGTGTGTGTGCGTGTGTACGTGTGTACGTGTGCGTGTGTACGTGTGTGTGTGCGTGTGTGTGTGTGTACGTGTGCACGTGTGTGTGTACGTGTGTGTGTGCGTACGTGTGTGTGTACGTGTGTGTGTGCGCACGTGTGTGTGTACGTGTGTGTGTGCGCGCGTGTGTGTATATACACACTGGGAAAACTACTTAACATATTCCAGGCGACTGGGAAAAAAAACATTCCTTGAAACAACATTGTATTTATGGAAAACTACAACATCAAAGGAAAAAAAGGTTGCAAAGGGAAAGTCCTGTTTCGGTGTGGATTTGTTCATTTTTAAAGGTTTTACAGGGAAATCCTGAAACTGTCCTGTGGTCTGTGTTGTGCTGTGAAACATCCTGATGGGACTGTTTTATCTCTAATGTCAAAAAAAAGAAATCCCTCAACAGATCTTCTACAAATAAACTGAAAAAAGAAAAGAAGGTGATTAAGTGGTTGGATGAAATCTAAATCTACAAACACACACACACACATGCAGTGCTTTTATCCCCCTGCTGTTATTTCTTGTTGGCCTACTTGTGGGCTTGAATCTTAACAAATGTCCCTTTATTTTCATCTTTGGAATTAGTTTAAAACTAAGAAATAGGACACATCCTACTTCTGCACAAATCTGTTTGCTTTTATGTAATCATTGTTCTTTGTTCGTGCCAGAATCTTTTCTGTTGATTGGAAGAATATTGAGATATTTTTATAATATCAGTGATTTTCCAGAGCTTTTTTATACAAATAAATAAGATACTAAACCTTTAAATACGGTGTTTCGAGGATGTTAAGTCTAAACTTGTTGTTCCTTTTTGACAGAAGAGGCTTTTGTGTTGCAGATTTCAATTTGAACTGCAAAAACATCTTCACGTGTATTTTCACAAATGTTTTGTGTTTTCTGCCAAATCAATGCAGTGACGTTACACTGACAAACGTGTCAGCCCTGAGACCACGACTTAACGTCATGTCAGCGGCAGAACAACAGTCTCTGTGTGTCTGCGTCGTCTTACCGAGGCTGCGGTTGCTGAGGTACTGTCTGAGGCTGACGTTGCCCAGCTGACTGGGCGTCACGTGACCGACCTCCAGAGCCACGGCAGCGCTCTCACCCACCGCCTCCATGCTCACACACACGGACTGCACCTTTAACACCAGCACCGACACCTGAAGGAAACACACACACACTAGAACGTTCCAGTCAACATTATCAACCACTTTTGAGTAGATTTAAATTTCTGGTTCTTAAATATCACAATATAGAGCCACTTCTTTTTTTAACAGTTTTCCACAAACAGAACCAATATTGCTTTAGGTTTTTTGTTGCATTTGTTTTGTTTATCTGTGAGGTCGTGTTATCTCTTTATGGAGACTCTACACTTTTCAAACATCCTTGTATGTTGTATATTACTAAAATGATTACACTTTATTGGATGATCAGTGATTTCACAGCAGCATGGCTGTCTACTTCAGGTTTCTGTACGTCTAAAAAAATGCTTTTCAAAGGTTGTCCCGTCTTACGATATCTTTGGTGGGCTCATCGATGCTCTGTGAGGCTGCGCTGACAGTGTCGGGGGACACGCCCCCTTCCTGCTCCTGACCACACGTGGCCTCGGCGGCGCCCTCTGTGGCGCCCTCTGTGGCGCCCTCTGTGGCGCTCGGGTCACTGATGGCATCCTTAAAGCCTGAGATGGACACGTCATCTGTACGTGAAGAAATGAAAAATCTGACTTAGACAGACAGACAGACACGCTGCCTTGTTCTCAGCACCTGCTTATTCACTGCTCATCCTGGCGGCACAATGCTGCCACCTCCTGGCAAGTACATGAAAGTCTAGACTGATTTCTTCATTCAGATTTTATCCACACTGGCCTTCAAAGTGTGGCCGGGCAAAAACCACACCTGAAATCTGTTTTTTCCAGATGTCACAAGTACAATTAGAAGTCGAATGACAGGGTTTTGTTTCTACGCCGGACAATGTAACAGTTTAATAATAACAAATGATGAGTAGAACTTAAATGAACATTCATGTCAACAAATCAACTTAGAGTCCATTACGTCATTTCTAAATCAACCCATGCAGATCCATTTGCTATGTCTGCACACAACAATCAGATTTGAACAGTTGCAGTGAACAGCTGTGAACTGTGTGTGTTTCTGCTCCACCTCTCTCCAGCAGGCTGTAGGCATCTCCATCTTCCATCAGATAGCTGTCGATGGAGATATTGTCCAGCGACTGCAGGGACGGACTCTTCTTCATGTTCTTATAAGACACTGAGAAACTGGACTGGGAGCGATCGCGCATCAGACGACCACTACAACACACAACAACAATTATGTTATGTACACAAACAATCTTAACTTGTTTCATTTGAACGACTGAGCTTTTGATTTTTAAATCAATTGTTTCAAACATCTGATGTGGATTTTACTTCTTATGACGCTCCTTTGTGTGGTGTTGTTTGAGACCATGTTAAAAACAGAAAGCGCTCTCGTCCCGAGCGGCTACAGCTAAAGCTGAAATGTCACCAACAAAGAGCTTCTACCATCATCTCTGGTCAACAGGTAAGACACCAAACACAGAGGAACAACAACACGTACACATTCACGTACAAGCGAGTCATGCACACATGCAAACACAGTACGTGTACACGTACATGCCCACAGGGGATTCACACGTGCACTGAGCCGTGTTCAGCCGACGACTCACCAGAGCACATGATGTATCATACACCCTGTCACTACCGGATCTGAACCAGAAACCACATTTATTCTATACAAGTGTGAAAGTGCAGCTACATCCTGCTGTTTTATGACATGAAACTCCATAAAACAAAAGAACAAACCCTTATCATAACTTTTACCTATTTTATGAGAATAACTACTAATATTAGTAGAGGTAGGCGCACTTCACACATACGTAGAACAAATGGGGTGTCCGGTACGGATCGGGTAGCAACACACATGTACACTCACACGTGTACACACACACACACACACATGGTCGGGTCACAGATCCAGTGTCTTACATGTTGGACACGGAATAAAGGGAGGTGGATCTGCTGGAGTTTGAAGAGCTGAGGAGATCAGATACCAAGGACAAACTTCCTTTCCTTGGTAGAGAGAGAACACACACACGCACACACGTACGCACGCACACACACACACACACACGCACATACACACACATACACACACACACGCACATACACACACCTCTCATGGATCAAAGCAGCAGTTAAGAGGCAGAACAGGAAGTGAAGTTCTGACAGATGACAGATGAGAACACACACACACACGCACGCACGCACGCACACACATACACGCACGCACGCACGCACACACACGCACATACACACACACACATACACACACACACACGCGACTACATGGCTGAGAAAAGTGAAATCCTTCAATAGCTGATTTGTCATTCAGTGGAACATCAAATGGCTACAATCTTACCAGTTAAAAGAAGTTGTTATACATTTTATATCTCCATAAAGAGAATATTTAAATTTTTTGGATGAATCTGCCATTTAAAGAAATGTAATTAATACGATGCTCTTACATGTTGACCCTATTATGAATAAACCATTATTCAGATTACGTTTACAAAAATATTCCACCCATTTTCCAGTTTAAATGTTACAAAGCACAGTTTAATGTCGTCTCTGGAAAACCCCAGCAGGATGTCTTAATCTGAAAAATGTCTATAACATATAACATCAGAATATAAGATGTCTTAATCTGATTTTGGCTCATTTTCAGATAAAGGTAGTTTGAAAATGCCGTTTACATGTCATTGTCTTATTCAGTGTCCTCTTAATCGGATTAAAACTATTGCTGACCAGGTAAACCTAGTCAATTGTATTAAAGGTACAGTGTGTAACATTTAGCTAAATTAACTAATGAAGTTGCATGTTACCAGTGAATATCCCTCACCTCACCTGATTATATACTTATAATGTACAATTAAGCACAATTATTTTATCTTATTTTACACATTGGTCCTTTAACTCAATGTAGTGCCTTTGTAGTTGAGTGAAACAGAGTGTTATTATTATTAGATATTATTTAAAGAGGACATTGTGGTGTAAAACGATGACTTCTGTATGAAACAAACCTGGATATTGACTGAGGCATCTTCGCAGCAGCAGCCTTGTCTTTGTCGCTCCACTCTTTGCTGCTCAGTGGGTCAGACAAGGGGTCACTTGTCTGCGTTTTAGAGTCCAGTCCAGCCCCGATCCCATCAGCCAACCCATCCACCGGCGCCTCCCCCCCCTCATCTGAGCTCCACCTCCCCGCTATCTTAGCTGAAGTCCGCTCCTCCAGCGAGGTTCTGTGATTTGGGTCGGGATGCACCGCAGAAGTGGACGTGGGGACGAGGGGGGCAGGACCCTGAGAGGCTCTGCTCTCTGAGCCACCACACAACAACTGATCTACGGTGCACGAACCTTTGGCCGCTCCTCCGTCAGAGCCGGACCCTTCGTTCCCCTTCTCTTTTTTCTCCACCCGCTCTCCAGAATCGCTTCCAGGTGCCACAGTTCCTCTGCTCTCTGAAGGTGAGAGCTCAGAGGCGGGAGGAGAGCTTGATCCTTCAGGCTGGGGGACGGGCTTCAGGAGAAGGGACACCTCGGCGCTCTTCAGCAGGAGGCCCAGGCAGACGGTGAAGGGCTGCTGGTCTGAAGGACACTGGGAAGGAGCTTTTCGTTCTCTTTTGGAGCCCATCTCTTCCAAGTCCTGCTGTAGTGTCTGCTGCAGGGCTTTGATGCTGCGCTGAAGCTGCATCAGGAACACATACTGTCTGTGGCTCACCTGCACGCACGCACATACACACACACACACACACATGCACACACACACACACACGCACACACACAGAGATGAAAGTGACTTCCCATCATGAATGATCTGTGATCATGAAGCTTCTGAATTCATAGCATAATGTAAAAGTAACCTGTTAAGATGATTAATCACTTTGTCAAATCCATAAAGATTCAGCATCAAGAGCAGAATAAAAAGTCTCATATCCAACAAGCAGCACATTCAGGTTCAGTTTGCTGCATTTTATCTAACAGAACATCTTTCTGTTAAGATACCTGCAACAACACAGCAGTTTGTGCATCTTTTTTATGGAATAATGTCAATAATGAGCATGTCTTCTTCTTCCTTGAATGTATTAGTTGGCTACACACTGTAACACACTGGTATAATGTCATACTAATTATAAACCGGGTGTTATAATTTTTTGAAGCCAAGATTACTTTCAATAATTGCTATGTAATAAATTTAAAATGTAACAAAGTGTTACCAAATGAAAAGAAACTTCTATTCTATTGCAAAAAATGAGAATTTAAAGATATGAACATGTATGACTGATGTTTCTCTATAAATGATGAGCGAGCACATCAACAAGAAAGTCCATAATTTACATGCTCAAGTTGGCTTTTGGATAATTATTAATCATTACACCATTGATGAATATTATCAACAGCTGCCATAATCTGCTGCTGGAAATAACTGGATTAAACCTGGGAGAGTGCTGGATAAAAATGAGAAGCCTTTCATTGTGACATTTTGTCTCTTCAGAGAAGAAAAATAAAACCAGAAAAAAGGAAATAATCATTAGGAGGTGGTAAATGTGACCTTGTTTTGATATTACATTTGAATTGGGATGTACTTTAAATGATGATAAAAATGATATCACATGGGTGTTTCTGTCTTTTACCACAGATTCAGACATAAATATCAATATCCATCCATCTTCAGTCCAAGCTTCTTTTATGCATGTCTGAATTTTAGGAGAGGAGAAAATAAAATCATACCTGAGCGCTTAAATGCTTCTGCACATGGACCAACACATGCACATCTGCCACAGAAGAGGAGGAGGAAGGAGGAGGCAGACTTTCCAGTGAGACAGGTTTATGGAGTCCGTTACTAGGCGGCGGTGCATCATCAATGCTGTGAGATCTTGCTGTGGCACCCTCAGTACTGTAATACTCCTTTAGTAAGCGTTTCCTCTGCAGGCGAGCCACAGCCTCTGCTGACGTACTCCTGGACAGACCTGATCCAGCAGCACTTCTCAGCTTCTCCTGGTGCTGGATGAGCTTTGACGGCTGACACGCCCACACAGTGAGAGGGAAGGAGTCCACAAAGGGCTGAGGCCGCCCTCTGCCTCCACGGGTGCCTTCGTAGTCCACCCAGAACTGGGCAAAGTGCAGCGCCCAAAAGTCAGTAGCAGCCGGCATCTTCAGGGCGTCCGTGCCCATCGTCGGCACCACGAGGCCCCGGTAAACATCGTGGAGCTTGGTGTCCTGTTCGTGAGCGTGGCGGTGAAAGACGGGGTGGAGGAGCGTTACGGAAGAAGAGGAGCGAGGGAATGAGGAGAAAAAGGAAGAGAAGAAGGGCTCCTCTTCAAACGCCTGCAGCAGGGCCTCGAGGTGTGCACGGGTGCAGTTGGCAGGGTGACGCGAGTTAGTGGCCACCATTTCTGAAGTCTGTACTGAGATGGAGCGAGGAAGATCAGGAGGACTGGAGGCTTCCGGATCAGTGGGGATCACCAGCTGATGAAAAAGGAGCACAAACCAAGAATTAGGACCATGAATATCATGAAATACAGTCTACATTTGAAAAGTCTGTTTTCGATAAAATAATTATACTACTGATATATATACTGCCATGAGGGTTCTCTGAAGTTTCACCTGTACATTTAGTATATATTTCACTGCAGAAATGTTTTTTATAGTCCACTCTACCTTGAGCATGAGGCCGTCGACCTTGATGTCGACGTGCTCGTCAGGTTTCTGTGAGTCGTTGAGCTTGTAAATCTCCATGAACTGCTCCAGACTCTGCCGCAGGTCGAGGGCAAAAAGGTTGAGCCACACCAGGCTGCGAGGGTCCAGGACGAGCTGCAGGGCGTTCAGCTGGGCGTACAGGTTGGGACACGGGACTGGAGGAGCAAAGATGGAAGAGGCTTTTTAATCCATCATAAAATAATAATATATATATATACACAATAAACCAGTTTGCAAAATAAATCCTGTCACAAACAGCAACTAAATGCTTGAATAATGTATCCTAATGAGAGGGAAACTGTGGGGAAATCTATAATGTAAATGATGGGGACGATTCTTCATTCAGAGCAGTGGGTGCAGTTCAGAAAAATCAATGTCCTCAGAAACACAACAGTCAATGATTCACACAGCTGAATGAATCCAAAATGAGAGGTGGCAAAACTCCTGGCTTACAAATAAAGATTTATATGTTCATACTGGGGAAGTCTTTTCCATCAGGGAAGTAGTACTCTGTGAACTCTACATGGATCGCCGGCATCTCGGGGGGAAGGTACAAGGACTTCTTGTTACAGGAAATCATAGTTTTGGGGCTGGAACGAGGCTGGTCTGCCGTTGACACCTGCATCATCGAAAAAGACGGCGATTATCACAAACATAGAGAAGGTGATTGTGCGTTTAAAGGTTTGTCAGACACTGTACGTATATGTGTGTAGTGACCTGGTAGATGCTGAAGTCAGCCATTCTGAGAACAAAGGAGCTGGACATGAGCTGGGTCCTGGGTGTTGGAGGAGGAGGAGGAGGACTGAAGGAACTGGTGGACGAGGTGTTAATTTTACCTGGAGAGAAAGAAAACGATGGAAGGCTTTAAAAAAAGAGAGAGAAAAAAGAATTAAAAAGAGGAGACAAACAGAGTGAGCACTCAGAGCTCTGGTGGGAAACCAGTGTGTATCACCGCACCCATCTGTGCGCACACACACACACACACACACATGCGTGCGTGTGCCGCGGTACCTGGTTCTAGGCACCAGCAGCACTGGGCTGGAGGCTGAGAACGTGGGCTCCACTCTGGGAGTCCTTCATCTGCCTCTCTAAGACCTACTTCTCTTCCTGTTCTCTCCTCATTTCCTAGAGGCCCATAAACATCGTCCCTAAGGGACACTGGAGGACAGAAAACCCAGAGGGAGGACATGAACGCTGGTGTGACGCTTCATTTCCACCAGGAGATACAACACACACACACACACACACACACAGATGTACTGCACTGGTGTGATTACCATGCTGTGGGGAGCCATGTGCAGATCCTGGATGGTCTCGAACTGCACTCTTTAACATGTCCACGTTGGACTTGAACTCATCGAGAAGGTTACGTGCCCACCCGTCTCTGGTCTTGGTGGCTTCACTGTAGTGCATCCAGTGGACGCAGCTTTCACCTGGGGACATTTGAGAGAAAGGGAAGAATACGGTAAGTAAGTTTGGATGATTTTTGTTCATGTTATTCTGCTACTGTTTGGTCTTCTTGTACAGAAGTGATGTAAAAGTATTTGGGAACCGTGTTCTTCCGACAATGGGATCTGTCAGGTAATACTATCAGTCCAGAGTGTTGGAGCACAAACGATAAATTGCTTAAACAGCAGTTCCCAAAACAGATGAATAGCAGAGGGGTAAATAAGCTGCACTGACTTCATGGTCAGGACTTTATTGATTCATACCTGCTCTGTGGAAAGGATAGTAGTCCAGAGTGATGGAGCTGAAGGAAAGCTGCATGGCTCCTCCTGTTATCCTTTTGTTGATCACTGTAAAATGGGAGAATAAACAAGAAGAAACTGCATTAACCTATAAAACAAAAACAACAACAACTGGCAGTCAACATATGAGATGACTGAATGTACTTTTTAAAACCATCTGTACTGTTTGCAAATAAATGAAAACTATGGTGTATATAACATGAGTGTCTGTGTTTATTTGGTACCTTTGTCCTTTGCATGGATATCATCACAGATGTGCAGGTCCAGATTTCTGATCTGGAGATGGTGGGACGTCTCACAAACATCGTAGGCGCTGAAAAGCTTAGCCATTGTCGCACTCTGGTCGGTGGCTGTGGACGCCTGCTGCGTTCGCACCTGCTGGGCTGAGGGTGGCACTGGTGACACCTGATCAATACAGATTCACAACCAAAGAAATACTTGGTCAAAGTTTTAGAGCCTACAGAGCTAACAGCCTGTCAAAAAGCTGATTTCTGCAGTAGTCGATTCATCCAGCAGATGGCATTTTAGACCAAATTACAGAAGATACAGCGAGTTCTGTGCAGCAGGTCATTCATGGGTGTAAATCTGTGTCATGTGATGACAATAGGAATAGAAATCAAACTAAAAGTCAGTGAAGGCAAGAGTGAGAGGGAACAGATAAAGAAGAACAGAAAGAGGGAAAGGGAAATTAAAAGAATGACAAAAGGTGGAAGGGACAAAGGAACACAGAGGAACATGAAGAGAGAGTGCAACTTATATTTCTACATATTTTCATTCATGTGAGATTATATTTGGGATAATTCATTGTCCAATTGTGGTCCAGTTTCCTCTTCTCTGAAACAAACTATTCAGCCATTACCGAGTTCCAAGGGTGAAGAGGTCTACAACTGATCATTTAAAAGAGAGAGAGTGAAGATTCCACCAAACAGGCCGTTGCATGAGGAGAATGCTAAGATGTTTGATAGTGGCGTGCAACGGTTCAACAAGCCCACGGTTCGGTTTGTATTGTGCTTTTGGGTCATGTTTTTCGGTTTTGGTTGGTTTCTTCTTCTTTAGTACAAAATTCAGACATGATGAAAATGTCCATTATGTTTTCACAACATACAGAGCAAAATATATTCAGCAAGTAGCAGCATTACATGTAAATAAAGAAGTCACACTGGTTATGGTTTCATTCCAAACAATATACATTTTTCACATTACAGTGTACATTCTGTCTTTAGTGGCTTTACTTGGACTGTATATGAAATTACAACTCTGCTAATCTCCTTAAATCTTTGTCTATGAACAGCTTTGTTGAGTTCTTTGTGTTTGAATTTGTGAGAAAGTGAACAGACTGAGTTTAACTCTGCCACAGAAATGTCTGGGTGATGCAGACGTGCTACTGTGAGTGGACTTGACTTGCATTAAATGTCTGGTTTATTGACGAGCTTCTCTCTGTCGCTGCCACAGCTGATGTTAATTGAGCCATTTAATAGATGACGGTGCAGCCTCGAACGTTTGATTTTCTCCTCCACTCTGCGTTCTCTGCTGACACTAGCGCTGGATTGTTTGGCTTCCGTTTCGTTTCCATCGCCTCTAACGTTGCGTGACACATTATTCTTATCGTGGCAGTTAATTGGACAGCTAGTGCTGCGTTCATGAACATGGGAAAAAAAGAAGTCATGTATAAAGACAGTTGTGTGCACACAATCCAATCCATGCAGAATCTATTTGTAGAGAATATATACACACATTTAATGTACCAGAATATTGGGGTTTACGCCCCCAAACCGAACCGTGGCTTGCGTAATGAGCAGTTTGAATCACGTTTGAACTGTATGTGTGTTGACACCTGAGCGACTCCGTCACGTGTGCTGCATGTGTGTACCTGGTCCTCTGTGGCCATGCTCTTCCTCTGGTGGGCAGACTTCTCCATGGCCTCGCTCAGGGACTTAGCGTACTGCACCATGGCTTTGAGCTGGGAGTCGGTCAGCACCCACAGTAGGTCGTCCAGGATTAGAATCAGCTTGGAGGCCACCACGTTACAGTCTTTTATCTGCACCGGGAAAAAACATGCGTTATGCAGGTGAAGGTGCTGGAGAGCTTCTACTATGACCAGTGACATTCATTTATGAAGAGAAGGAAAACACCTAATTCACTCAAAGACAACACAAAAAATACCTGAAGCACAAATTAAAACTTTTTTACAACATAAACTATATCTGCACTAACAATGATAATCATCTTTTTATCACAGGATAAAGAATGTATGCATTATGACAGGACAGCACTTTCCTTCTCCTGATAATTAAACATTAAATTAATGTGTTATCTCAGAAAAACTTGTTTCCCTGTGATGAGATCATTTATTTGGTCGTCTGTAAAATTTGGGCTGGGACCACATTCTCCATGAAGGGCTGATCTGAATGTTTCATTTCTGCCTTGACTGAAGTACAGCCTGATGCACCGACCATCAAAACTCTTCATTCTGTGACATTTTCAGCTACTTGCAGGTGTCACAGCCTAGATGTTTCTGCTGCTGCTGCTGCTGCTGCTGCTGCTGCTCATCTCCCACCAAAGAAAGAAAACCTTTTACTACTCTTACCATCCCATTATCCTTAGGAAACAAGCCATGTTATCCTGTGATCTCAAGATTACAGGTTATGAGTAATAAATGCTTTATTCTGCTTTTTTCTGTTGCACATAAAAGCATTTTGGGCACTTGATATGGACTTATATTAAATATTAAGCACATACATTAGTCCTCGTTTTTGTACTGAATGTGAGATGAACAGCTGCTGCTGATCCTGTGACTCCAAAGAGAGGGATTATTTTTCACAGCAGACATGAGGATGAAAACTTTTGGTCTATCCAATGTCATGCAGTGAAAAGAGTCCGAATCTATTCGAAGGATCTTTCTGACCCGTCTCTTGAGCGTGACTCGTATCCTGGACTGGTTGGTGATGAGGCGGATGGGGGCACTCAGAATCTCGTGCTCGGCGCTCTGGATGGCGTCAGCCTCGATGCGGATCATCTGCCAACTTATCTCCTTAAATGTCAGGATCTGGAGTAAAACAGGCGGGACAGAAAAAAAACAGGAAACCATAAACAAATGTATGTATGGTTTCATTTTTTATTTCAAAGTGAGTAGAAAACACGAACCTCTCCACGCTGAGGGTCCTGGATGCGGGTGAATCGCAGGTCGCTGATGCTCCAGCTGGTGTTGACGCTGTAGACCTGCAGCTGGGAGAGCTCAAAGGAGGCGTTGAAGGCCTTGGCACTGATCCTGATCACGATGGAGTTGATGGACAGCGACATTCCCTCCACCACTTTTTCAGCAAAGCCATATTCACTGTAAAGAGGAGAACAGGTTGAAATGGAGAGAGATAAGGAGAGGTAAACATGGTGATAACAAGTGCTTAGCAACAGGTGACATCATTGCTCGTCTGCGTTATGAGCAAGGAAAATCACAGCGCTCACCTTTGTCCTGATGCTGTTGCTATGGGAGACGGGCCATTGGGGGGGCGGGGTTCATCACAGGTGCTCATCTCCATCACTACTTTATCCAGGGTCTGAAACAGTAACGTGGACAAACATCTATAAATAAAGGCTGTGTAATGTTTTAGCGTTAGATTCTGTTTTAGTATGTTTTTGACTTGACGTTGCCTATTTTGCAGCTTATTCCAGTGCATTTTTCCACTTTTCCTTCAATGAACCATTTTAAATGTTAGACTGAGGAAGAACCGTTTTGCGAGCTTGTCAGTTCCAGGAGAGTTAACATATGTTGATGGTTGTTGCAGATTGTTAGGAAAATGAATAAAGGACAGAGATTTGGACACTTTGTGTAAATACAATTTCCTTCAAGATTAAAAATAATTGAAACTTTGTTAATTTTGTCATGCAAAATTAACAAAATACTGCTGAAAACAGAACCTTCACGTAGTAGCTTCACATACACTCCCTGCTAGTGTAACACTGTGAAGCTATTGTTTAAACAGTAAAGTGGCTAATAGCAGATTTAACAAAGTATTGTTGTACTATCCTTTAGTAAATTGCTTTACTCTTTTCTGTTTGCCTGGTGTTCTGTTTCTTATATCTTATCTAGTGGAAGTGCAACATAAGGACTGGTTAGTGAAGCAGAGGAGCCACTCAGTTGATGCTGGTTTCCTGTACAGTGTTCTGGTAGCTGCAGTTGTCTGGGGACTGGGACCAGTCTGTCAACCTGACACCTGTGCCCTGCTCAGCCACGTGTTTTCCCCGAGGGAGAAGTTAGCAGCCATGACGCGGAGACACAAAACACGCCTGAGCAAAACCTTAAGCACAATGACACAGAAAACTGGCCACCGTCATCTACAATTTAACACAGATGAAGAAAAGTAGCAGCGTAGTGTTGTCTACTGTGACAGTAAATGACGACGATCAAGATAGTTGTGGTTGTGGTGCAGCTGTATGTGCTCTGTGACAATGGCACTCAGTCAATCTCCTGCTCTTAACTTTGTGATGTTCTACTGTACTATGTGCACCTTTTTTAAGGGGAATCCATCCTATTACATTATTGTAGACAAAAATATTAAAAGGTTCGATAACTCGATAACTTCGATAACGAGCTGTAGATTAAACTGACCAGTGAGATTGGGTGAGTCTTCAACTTTGTCCATGGTATCTGTGAATAAAGAATACAGAGGTTCAACTTTTTATTCATAATCAAAATGCAAACTAAAATACAAGTCAGTTTCTCTTTTCACAAAATGAATTTAAAAGCAACTGAACAGCAGATGAGTCAAGTTAAAAGCTGTGAGATGCAGTTGGTTCCATTTAACTCAATTAATCCTTAGCATGCTGCTTTTAATTCAAGTCTGCATCAAATTATTTATCAAAGGAGATTAATTATTCTGCATGTTCTCCTGCAGTGTTTCCTCATCCTTCTTAATATGTCAAAAGATGTGAAAGAGCCATGGATTCACACCTTTAACAGAATTAGACACATTTCATTCACTTGCCTCTACAGTGGAGACACAGAGCTAACATTACTACTGTCCTTTACAACAGTCTACACGTTTGTGAGTGCACGTATGACTTGAGACGCATCACCTGCTGTTTTTTCATAAACCTTATTCAAAAAAGGAATCAATACAATTTTAATTTATTGTTCTTCTGTGTGAAAACAAAGAAGGAAGAGTGTCGGGTTTAACTCCTCTGCAACAGGAAGACAAAGAAGATAAGATGAGGATGTAACATGTGAGGAAGTGAGATACACATCTCTGTTCTCTCTCAGCAGTTTAACAGTAACAGTGACATATATGCAGCGCCACAGCGTTCCATTCACCAGCTGTGTCTGATCCACACAGATCTTACACCTGCAATGCTGCCTCAGTATCACACACACTTTTAACATAAGTGAAGCTAATACAGGGAATAGAAAGACATAATAGTCACTAAAACAGGGACTCATGAAGACCTTCATGTGTAATGAAAAGTAGGTTAACACCGGAGGAAAGAGAGAAAGTGCTGGAAGGGAAAAGAAGGTGTGGAAAGTGCAGTCATGGTGGACATTACTCAGCTCAGGGTGTGTCACAGTCTGTTCTTACATTTGGCACTTGACCGATGACCATGGCTATATCAGGAGTATCAGAAACCTCCAGAAGAGTGTGAGTGTGTGTGCGTGTGTGTGTGTGCGTGTGTGTGTGTGTGTGTGTGTGTGTGTGTGTGTGTGTGTGTGAGTGTGTGCGTGTGCGTGTGTGCGTGTGTGTGTGCACTGCAAAGACTCAGTAGGTGTTGGTGCAACACGATTGTAAATATTTATTATACAATATAATAAAATAATTGAATAAAATAAGAGAAGCACTATAAACCAAAATATTGATTTAAAAAATACAGGACATACATCAGCCCATACTGTGTCAGATGCAAAACCATGGAAGCTTCCCTCATCCATATGTACTGGTCCTGTATTGGAGACAAGTCTTTCACACACTGTCTTTGGTTTTAAACAGAAGACTAGAGCCCAACCCATTGACTGCTCTGTTCGGGGTCGTGAGAGGCAGAGAAAGAATGAATACTACAAAACAACGCACTCTGTCATTCGCCTCTTTTTTAGCCCGATGAGCAATCCTGCTCAGGTGGAAGGACTCTCTTCCTCCCACCCATGCACAATGGATGGAGGACATCATGTCTTGCCTAAAACTAGAGAAAGTTAGATATTCAATTATACAGTCAAATAAGAAATTCCAGAAAGTATGGGGTCCCTTCTTAAAAATATTCCAAACTCTAAATACTTGGCCCTTGACTCTTGCTCAATTATACTGTTTTACTTATCCATTTTTTTTTCCACTCATCCCTGGACACTGATATAACAGCGGTCAATTGTTTGACAGTGATCTGGCAGTGGCATGGGAGGGATTTTTGTTGTTGCTGTGATCTGTGTGTAACCACATGGTGTAATTCCTTTCCAACTGACAGCATTGTAAGAACATTTCAATAAAAAGATTTAAATGTAAAAAATACAGGACATACTAAAGATCCAGTCCAATCTGCTGGAGTCATAATATAATCTAAAACTGGTTTGGATTCAGTGGGTCCTGTCACATGACATGAAAGATACTGGAAAAATAGGTATTTTAATTTTTAAGTTTGTCTACTTGCACCTAAACACAGCATGATTTAAGTTCTGTTTATGCCTGAAAGAAAACCATAAAAACTATCTGTCAACCTACAATTTTTATCTTATCTCTACTATGGTTTTAACAAGAGCAATAAGGAAAGTGACAAAGTCTAATATGATTAGATGACACCTTCCAGCATTGTGCTTTTAATTTGGAAAATCCCTGTTTTTGTGGTGGAAATGTCAGTGAGAGGATTGATACCATTCTAATGTCTGTTATATACAGTAAATAAAATCAATCCTCAGTTAGATTTGTATGAAGCCTACCGTCAATTTAATAACCATAATTACTTCTTTAACATCACTTTTATTATTGTATGTGCAAATTTAATACATCATCACATTTAATTAATATTATCATACGAGTTTTTTGTTAATTTTTTTGTTTTTGCGTCTGACTGTTCCCCACATGGAGGGATGATGGGCAGAGGAATTTATTTGCAAGAAGAGTTATCCAGACTGTCTTAAGGCAACACAATTAGCCTATCAGAACCTCTTTAACTAAATATTATTTGATCTCTCAGTCACTCACTCTTCTACTGCTTTATCCTCCACATGAAGGTTGCTGGTGCCAATCCCAGCTGGACAGGTCACCAGTCCATCACAGGACGCATGTGATCTCTTACAGGTTTAATTTATGTAAAAACCTAAACAAAAAATGACGCAGATGACTACAAGAGCCACACAGTGGTTCACTGTTGCCTCACAGTAAGAGGGTTGCTGGTGTGTGTCCCGGTCTGAGTTTACGTGTTCGCCCTGTGTGTGTGCGTGTGTGTGTGTGTGTGTGTGTGTGTGTGTGTGTGTGGTGACATGTCCTAAAGTGGTGGATGGTTAACACATAGATGAAGATGGTTACTTAGCTCAGAACAATGCTAAGAGTTAAAGCGAGTGTACTGATCTCCACCAAAAGCCAAGTCCCTCACCCGGATGGCGGCCTTGTTGCATTCCACACGATTGATGGCCAGCCAGGTGGGTAGGTCCAGCAGGTTCTGAAGAACTTCCTCATCCAGCTCCAGGTTGGTGAGCTGGCCCTCCCCCTTCAGCGTGCTGAGGTTGATCTTGTCTGGGGACAGGTTCTTCGCAAACCTACGAGACACAGATGAGAAGTGCAGTTTTGAGCTTTAGGATATTTATAGAAACAAGTTCTTGGAAAAACAAAAGGGCAAAACAAACCTCAGCTGTTGATGACCACAGTTTTGTCTGCACCACAAAAGCTCCCACTATAGTCATTACATAACAATAGATGGATATTCATCTTAGAATGAAAGGGAACTAATCATGATTTGAGAACAAAACTCACTTGTTTTCATGATACACTGCAAAAATAAGCCAATATTTGATTTGCTTTTGACTGCTATACACAGTGTGACTTTTTTTGGTCACAAACATGCTCCATCTGGCAACTGTTGTCAACTTTGTTTCCATGGTTACAAGTTAATCTGAGGATCAAGGTTCAGAGTGACTGAGATTTAAAAATGAAAATGGCTCCTGAGCTACAATAAAGATAATTTAATGGCAGAAGACCAGGCAGAGACCAGGCAGAGCTGTACAGGATTGTACTTATAAATCAAAATTAAAGTTCTATAATACACAGATATATACAAAGTGATTCTGTGTGTTCAGCCTATTTCCCCTTAGTTTGAGCAAACAGCCTTGAACATATAATCTCAGCGCCCTTGACCTAAGTGTTTTTTACACCAACAGTTTAAATATTGGTTAATAGTTAGCAGAGTTCTTGGATACTAAATGGTTTATTCCACCAGTATACCTCCACCACACACCACATTATTGAGATCTTAAACAAAAAAAACTTGTCCACACAGTCTTGACTATGTGCTGCACAGAGGTCAAAGTTTAGTGTCAACCTCCAGACAAACAGTCAGTACATGCAGTGTTCTGGTTGTCATCCAGCAGCACTGCAACAATTGAATCATATCTGATAACTAAGGCAATATATTACCATTAAATCTGATTTAGTTTCTATCTAACATGGGAGCACAAAGTGACTTTTACATACAGTACAACGAAGCTCCATCTTGCTTATAGATCATATGTATATATAAAATAAAGTAGGTAGTCTTCTGAATTGCGACTGGAGCTTATCAGGAAGAAACTTTATTGAATAGCCACCAGGAGGCGACGTTGTTGGTTGGAACGGAACGTATGAGCCTACGTCCCGCTTGACGTTCATAAACATTTTCCTAATAAGTTAATGATCTTTCAGGTCGTCTTCATATGATGTTTAAAATTAGCTTCCCATGTAGACAAAGTATGGCACACATGAATGGACACCAGTGTCATCCAGCTGGTATCATCCAATAAAAGATGCTTGTGGGTAACTATAGGACAGGAACAGGGCCAGGTCAAAGTTCAGTCTCAGAACTTGTACACATTACTGTCAGTGAAACCTGAACATCAAGGTCGTAAAATGTTGACAGCAGCTTTAATTCTCTTACTCAAGTACTAACTTTATAACAAACTGCGATGGATGTTTGTGAATGAACAATAACTCTGGACATTTTTCTGAGATGTGTCAATATCAGTGACAATACATGACCTGCATTTCTACAGTCATACCACAGCAAAGCTGCTTTTCAGCTGCACTAAAGACACACTTCCTCTGCAACTAAACTATGACAGGAATGTGCATGAACTGACAGCCTGTGTGTGTGTGTGCATGTGTGTGTGTGTCACAAAGCTTTAGCAGGACCTGTCTTCTTTACATCAGCATTTCTATCCCTCATTCAATTTCAAAATACTTTTGTTTGTCCCCAGGGGGCAATTCAAGGCAAACACGAAGTTATAAATAAGATTCAAATAAATCACACAGGCACTTTTTGCATAAGGTGCAACGGTTCAAGGTTTGAGGGTTTGTTCATGTCTGTTCGCGGCCACACTGGTAGTGTTTTAGCAACAGAAGATTTAAAGTACCTCACATTTTAACTGGCACCAAAAAAAGCATCTAATGGCACTTTTCCACTACATAGTTGCAGCACGGCTCAGCACGGCACAGTTTGAATCTACTCTGCTTTTGTCCTCGATAGTACCTGGTTCTTTTTAGTCCCTGCTCTGTGGAGGTTCCAGTCGAGCTGATACTAACATGTGACGTGGACAGACTGCCGGCCTCTGATTGGTCAGAGAGCGTCGTCACTGGAAGAGTCACGAGCGCGAACAATGTTGAACTGTAGATGAGTTAAAAAGACTTGAAAATCCTGAAAACATGCGTTAATCTGCAACATTTAACAAGGACATTTGTAAAATGTCCATATTTAACAGAGGAGTCTGGTGTATTTAGCGACAGCACTGCTGAAAGACGGAGATGGTGAGCCCAATCACAAGCCGTTCAGCCGGATTTCACTTCAGTGACTG
The DNA here is from genome assembly GCA_016785285.1 of Brachirus orientalis. Taxonomy (NCBI): domain Eukaryota; kingdom Metazoa; phylum Chordata; class Actinopteri; order Pleuronectiformes; family Soleidae; genus Brachirus; species Brachirus orientalis. Next base: position 33,342 of record JAFBJR010000435.1, read on the forward strand.
TGTCAGACGGAGTCAGGAAGTACTGAACCATTCAGTGAACTCATCTGTTTAGAAAACTGAGGAAAAAGAAAACTACTGCTGTGACCGTCACGTGTTTGTGTCTTTGTGTCGTCACGGCTGTTTCTATGACGACCATGCTCACATCAAGCCGTGCCATGCCATGCTGGAACTGTGTAGTGGAAAAGTGCTATATGTTAAGTTTAAATACATAAAGTATACATCAGTGTACATCATGAGAATACAACACAACAGGAAGTGCAGCCACAGTAGACTAGAAATGCAGGAATGATCCTTCCAGGTTGTGATTCCAATACCAAATTTCTATTATAATAATCTTGGCCTAAATATTTTGTAAGTGACTAATGTACATGGCAGCTACTAAAAACACAGAATCTTTATCATGATAACAAACAAGATGTTAAACTTTTGATCTTGTCTTGATTATAGAACAGTTAATATTCTGATTAAGGTGAGCACTCATCAACACTAACATTTTGAATTATTCAAAATGTTAGTGTTTCTCTGGAGAGTTGAGTTTGATGCTTCTTTAATTCAACATCCTGCTAAATTATTCAGCAGACGTAGCACAATACAAAGACTGAAAACACACTGCCGCAAAGGAACTGCAGATAAAATGATGTGCACATGTGCTCGGAGACATGTATGCACAGTCAGTGAGTTTGTTTCCCGGCGATGAATGTTGTTGCTGAAGTGTCTCAGCCTTGTGACCAGTGAAATATTCATCCCTGGTGCTGATCAAGTATCAGCCATCCAGCCAGCAAACTCACTCTCCAGCTCCTTATCGGGCTTCTCAGCGTCCACCGGGCCACGTCTTGCTTCCTCTCCTCATCTTGCAAAGTCACAAAATAAGGTAACACCTTAATGAAGTCATATATGTCGAACAGCTGTCTAATATCAAAACTACTGAGTGAAATTACACAGATGGAAATCCTAACTATTGGTGAGAACATCGGCACGAGGCAGGGTATTAGGTTGACACACTGTCATCCATCTCTTTTATTTGTCCTCTCTAGACTTGAGCCATTATTCCAGTAGGCAGGGCCGAGCTCACCAGACCAAACCAGGCCCATAAAGAGATTAGGAAGAGCTAATGTCTGGAGAGGGGTCAGTGTGCCGGTCAAGAACAGAAGTAACTGCTCAACATGAACATTCTTACACATATTCCTCTCTGCAGAATTCAGAAGCACTCTTCTGAATTCAGACATGTTTGGGGAACAAAGTCAGTTCTTTTCAAGTTGATTGTGGTCAAACGAGCTGTGGTAGGCAGAGTATTTGGCATAGTGGATCAATAAATCCATTATAACCCTTTTGCATAATGTTTGCTCGGCTCTGTTTCACATACATACGGAACATAATCTCTTTTAAAGTTGGAATTTATGTGTAGAGAGATGCTGAGTTAGCAGTAGTGTAGTTAAGAGAGAATTCAGAAGCACACAGAAGAGTGCAAATTTATTTATTTATACATTTAAATGAATTACTATAAATTTAACACTGGTTTGTTTGCTGCTTAAGTCTGACTTTATTTTTTACACATTTTAAATTATAATTGGAAGGATTCCTCAAAAAATGGCCGAGGTTCACGTGTGGATCATTACAAAAGTTTGAGGCAGAGTGATCATCTGTCAACTTTCTGATGCTCTGCAGAGTTTAAAAGTGTCGGGCTGCAGACATCGCAAAAATAAAACATAATAATCAGTCACTAAATGAATCATCAACTATTTTGTATGTGAATGTTTGGTTTCATTGCTCCATTTGAGAAAGAAATCATTAAAACTTGTTTGTTTAACCAATCATCGCCCTCGTCTCTCTTACGAGGGCGATGATTACCACAGCTCGTTTGACCACAATCAACTTGAAAAGAACTGACTTTCTTCCCCAAACATGTCTGTGAAAGGAAAATTAGAGGCTCTAAGATTTTTCCTGCTCCTTGACACTGAATTCATCTGATGACATCAGCAGATTATGTTCCGTATGTATGTGAAACAGAGCCGAGCAAACATTATGCAAAAGGGTTACAATGGATTTATTGATCCACTATGCCAAATACTCTGCCTACCACAGCTCGTTTGACCACAATCAACTTGAAAAGAACTGACTTTCTTCCCCAAACATGTCTGTGAAAGGAAAATTAGAGGCTCTAAGATTTTTCCTGCTCCTTGACACTGAATTCATCTGATGACATCAGCTGCCAGAAAGAGGAGCCTGAGGGAAGATGTTCAGGGTGACTCAGATAAACCAGCCAATCCAATTTTAGCAACAAACACTGGCAAAATGAAGATAAAATGAAATTCAGAGGAAACTAGAGGCCGTGAGAGGGGGACACATAAAGACCAAAATTTAACTGATTATAAAGAAAAGAAGGGAAGTCGCCTCAGGACACTGGGAGGAAATTAGGAACGCAGTTTTCCAGAGAGAAAAAAATGATCTGGGATATTACCACATTCTTTCCTGCCAGTAGACTTGGCTTGACAACAAAAATGGAGATTGTGACATTTAAATGGGCCTTTAAATCCTTCATCAGCTCATTCAGTGTAACAAGCACAATGTAATGAGTCTGGAGAAACCGACTGACATCTCCACGAAATGAAGTCAGTATTCAGTTAGAAACCAACGGGCAAAACCAACAGAAACAGCTGCGGACTCTTACAAGATACCTGTGGTAAATGGTGCAATCCATCACATTAAGCTCAGCCCAATCATTTAACATGGTGGCGTCATATGACTTTTACAATACATACAAACTGCACTTGTATTTTAAAAACTTGACTTATTAAATTACATATCTGTATATACACACATGTATATACAATATATTGTAATATATGTAATACAACACACTTCCCCAGCTTGACCCTCTCACCCAAAGATGCTGCTGCTGAACAAACTGCACAACCTGGGGATTCAAACTCAACAGCAGTTCACAACGGCACTTTCTTTACTGAATAAAAACAACAAACTGGTCTGACATGTTCTTTTGTATTTTTTAACTTTACTCATGTTGCAGCTCTTCACAAAGTGTTTGTTGGAAGGAAATGTGTTGATCCGCAGAGAGAAAGTCACTGTTCAGCCATAACGGAACAGTTTAAACAACATTTAACCTTAGATTTATCCTAAACAGGGATCTCTTCAGGGAAGTTACTTTCTGGCCTACATACACAAACTCCAACAAAACACCTCTAGTGCAACAATCCAATAAAACGCAGCTGACCTGTCACAGTGAAGTTAGTCCGGGAATATTTATAACCCTAAGGATACGGTGAAAAGGCTGGTGTAAAAGGAGAAAACAATGCAAGACTCGTCGTTGTGTGGAAGCAGAGGATGTCAACACACACACACACACACTTTGCAGCTCCACAGTGATCAGACACCCACAGCAAAGCACTCCCTGAGCCATGACTCATCAGCCATGATAGCCTTCCCACCAGCAGCGAGCACCAACACTGAGCATCCTCTGCAAAACTGAAAAGTCAGGTTCACGATGACGAACACAACAGCAGGAAAATGGAACAGTCTCTCAGACAAAGTGATGTCACTAAAACTCAAACTCCACTGATGTAAAAACAGGCTCAACAGCTCTTTCAGAACAGATCACAAACCTCTATACTGCTGTGTGGGTAGTTAGTGTTCACATCTGAATCAATACCTGGACCTTCACTGGTACTTTACCTTTTTCAGGCCTTACTTCACTTTGAAATAGCAAAAATGGAGTTGAAACTGTGAAAGGGAGTCTTAAGTTGTCAACTTCAGGTACGGACATTTGGTATTGATTCATAAAATATAAATTAGAACTTACACTACCAACATAATCCAGGTAATACCATTAAAAGTATAACCTAACAACTGACTGCTTGTTTAAAAAAGGTTCCCTAAACTTTCTTTTAAAAAGTCAAGTCTCTTCTTCATTGACTAAAAATGTAAGTGATACATTTCATGTGGGATCAATTTGTGGTCCCACAATTTCCAATAAGCAGCATGTAATCCAAACTAAATCATCCAAAAGCTGAAAGTAAATGTGAAGGGAAGAAAACTTTTAACAGTGGTTTAAATTACCTTGAATGGTGCACTGGCACATGTAGTTTACGTTGTGAAACATAGCTCAAAACTTCTCAAGTACAGATACTGAAATTTGGTTCTGATTTATTTAACATGTAATCTGTAGTAGCAACATAATTCCATCAATTCCATTAAGGTACCAATTTCAGTAACAAATCCTAAAGGTGATTAACGGGTTAGACAGTTAGTGACTTTTAAAAGTCTCTTCTTCACTGACCGAAACTTGACGTATTTCTTGAATGATCTGTTTGTGGTTCTGTGATTTCCACTGACCTGTGTCGTCATTGTCATTAAATCATACAAAATGTTAAAGCAACAGAGACACTCCCACAGGTGGAGGCCGCGGTGTCAGCTCTGATATAACGTCCAGAGTCCAGACTTAAACCCGAGTGACCGTCACACCGCAGCCTGACCATGAGCCTGATCTCCCAGGGAAAGACTTCACTGTTGGGGCCCATTCTCTGCTCATGCGTCTTTGCTCGTGGTACGTACCAGCAAATCTCTCGTCTGTTCAAAATTTGGTACATTCCCATGTGATTCCGTGTGAATTATGATGTTTCCAGCAATTATCATATATGCTGTGTTCACTTGACATAAACAAGCTGCAAATTACTCATCATTTAGAGGGGCTACTTCTGCACGCTTATTTCCATCACTATTTAATCTACCAACTATTTTCTTGCTCAAAAATATTATCAATTTAAATTATTAAAAACTGTTTGTCTAACACATCATCAAACTGTTTTTTTCCATTTAAAAACTGCTGCTTAATTCTGTAAGTTATATGTCAGATTAATTTCAAAATGAACTACTGTATATAATATCATTTTTCAAATAAGGTGTGCTGATGCCTTTATTTGCTTATTAAGACACTAATATGATGAACAAAATCGAACAAAGATTGGAAGGAAAAAGATTGTGTAGGAAGCACTGTCGCCGCTCTTACATCCATTATTCTCACAACATATAATTGTCATTTCCACCCATCAGTCCCTGCTTTGTAGCCGAGTGTGACCTTTAATGACAGGAGAAAATGTGTCGAGTGAATGTGACAGAGCATGACGGCCGTTCTTCAGCAGTTTCTCCCTCCATCTGTGTTTCTGTGAGTCACTGTGTGTAATAGGATATTGCACTGTCTGGCTCCGAACCAAGATGTTGTCAATGATCTAAACCTGTGTGTGACACACTTACACACACATAAACACCAACAGACACACACACACACACTCAGAGTCGTTGTCCACTCTGAACCCAGAGGCTGCCTGAGTTTGACACTGTGTGGTGAAGACAAACTCGTCCTGGTCGGTGACATCATCAGGAAGACGCGTGTCCCCTGCATGCAGGCTCAGCTGCCATGTTGACACAATAACATAAAGTGTAGCTATGTAAGCACACTTTATGTCAGCGGTGCGTGTGAATAAGCAGGCTGGAGGTACAAACTATTCCTCCTGAATAAGGATGGTACAATATACAATATTATCCAGCATCACGATATAAAAATAGGTCAAGTTTCATAATTAACCATTAATATTTCATCTGAGCGACTTAAAAATGCGTCTTTCGTCCAACGTAACAAGTCCTCCTGATGGATTTTGAAACAAGGCTGCAAGTAAATAGTCAATTATTCTCTCAATTAATTGATTAGTTAGTTAGGTGTTGATCAGTGTTTCCCGAACCTCTAAATGATTTTCTTGTCAAAATTCTTGTTTTCTCCACAAACCAAAATGATTCAGTTTTAATGGTTTATTTGTTTTGTGAAGCAAAGAAACCAGAAAATATTCACATTTACAAAGGTGAATGATCAGATAACTCATTCTAATTAGTAAGCACAAACACACAAACCAGTTAATCAATCATCTGCAAGAGTTATTAATTTACTAATCGATAATATTTATCTGTTAACCAGCCAAAAGAAGAGCTGCCTCTTTCCAATGACCTTATTTAAAATAACTGCTTTGCACTTCAAAAGGTCTACTCTGTAACACTGAAGTACGTTGGTATAATTGCTTTAAAAAGGCTTTTGTTTTTTGTCGTCTAAGCCTTTTATGAGAACGTTTGGCAACACCCTTCTTTTATGAAGAGTGTCACCATTAGATGTCAGTAATTCCAACACACTAGACCTTTAAAGTATTTGTTTGGAAAGTATTCATGTTCTTCCTCTGCATCTGTGAGCTTTCAGAAAATGTGCATCAAACAGGGAGATAATGGAAGATTAGAGAAATGGTGTACGTTTAAGAACCACAAATACAGTCAACATTTTCTTTTACAATTATTGCAACAATATTAAGAAACAATATTATTTTGGTGGCCACACAATTGGTGCAGTGGTTAACACGACCCGTGTGTGTGTGTGTGTGGGGGGGTTTTCTCCAGGTTCTCCAGTTTCCTCCCACAATCCACAAACATGCAGATTTGGGATTAGGATTAGGACAATTGGACACTCTAAACTGACCATATATGTGAATGTGAGAGTGGACGGTTTGTCTCTATGTGTCCCTGTGATGGACCAGTGACCTGTCCAGGGTGTGACCCCGCCTCTCGCCCTGTGTCAGGTGGGATTAGGCACCAGTGACCCCTGTGACCCTCAGTGGATGATAAAGTGGTAAAAGATGAGTGAGTGAGTGAGTGAGTGAAGTATTCTGGTCGGGGTAATCATAACAGGGGGTTTGGTTGCTGTTGTTCCTTGTCTTTTCCTGAAGGATGCTGACAAAGTGGCACAAGCATCATCTGTGGATCCATAACAATGAGCCTCGTGTCTCAGTACTCACACAGTGGACTGTACATACAAGTGAACGAGGCGACGCTGCTTTTGACACCAGCACTCTGAACATGACATCACTACGCTGACAGGCACGTGACTGGACGACTGTCAGGCGGGTCAGCTTCCATCCAGTGCTGGACCAATCAAATGACATCACTTCTCCTCAGGTCATTTCCTGTTAATGCTGATGCTAGTGCTAATGCTGATGAAGCCATGCACAGTCATGTGCACACACCTGAACACACATACACATGACTTAAGAGTACGAGGACAACGAAGGGCATGTGAGTTTGCAGTCAATACAAATTCCTCCCTGTGACATTGAGTTTGAGTGTGAAGGAATCCAAAGAAATGTGAGATATTAAGCAGTGAGTGACAAATTAGTCACAATTAGTCATCAAGCACAATCATCTCCTTTCTTTCAAGAACACAAACCAGTTTACCTTCATACTGACGAGCTTCTAAGACAAAGTCATCTGTGACGTGTGACTTAAAGTGCACGGCGTGTAAACTCGTTCCACCTTTAACTTCAGTACTCTGCCGCTGCATAGTTTTAGATGTAAACGAGCTTCATAACTGCTTATTATGAAAAACTGAAGTAGTGAGGTTAAAAGAACCTGCTGCATGTTTTAAGTTCTGCACCTGGAACAAAACAGGAATGTAGTTCACTGGAAGTCTTTTGAAGGATGGTGGAAAAGAATAAATAATGCATGTGAAGCAGACAGAGCTGAACGCTGCACGTAAGAGCAGGACAGTAAAAATGTGGCAGTGCCATTAAAAGATCATTATTACCTGTGAATGATTTAGAAAAGGTGCTGAACAGTGACATAAACCAAGTCACACTGTGTTGAATTAGGGCAGTAGATTTAGTAGAGATCTAACTATTGACAATATTCACAATAGTGCAAGAACAAAGGTTTCATTACTGTCATGGACATGTGACGTATCAAACAACAGTGAAGTAAACTGTCTGCACAAGTTGCCAAGACTAAAGTATGGAATTTAGCCGAGTCCATGCACAGAGGGACGCAGCACTCCTCTGCTGTTGTCCACTCACAATGCTGAAACTTAATAACACCTTTTCATTTTTCATTTCAATCAATATGGGACATTTTTACTCACTAACTATACCTCACAGAGTCCAGGCTTCCCGCCCCCCCCCCCCCAAGCAACCAAGCAACAACTGACTGGAAGTTAAGGAACTGAGAACCACAAAGCTCATCCCAACTGTTCCCATGCCAGTGCAAAATCTAGAAGAGCAAAAATGTCGGACGATGGTGTTAGTGACTACAGAGAACACGGAGAGCATGAAGGCACGACATGAAGGTTGGTCCAGTGACTTTAAAAATGAGAAAAGGGGACAAACAACCCTACGCAGACACTGCCAGACTGCACCCGAAACCTTCATTCATTTTCTGTAGAGAACAATAAAGAACTCAGACGGTTCATAAATAAGCTGGAGCCAAAGTATATAATGGTGCAACGGTCACACTTTTGTCAAACACTTAAACCAAAGCTAAAGTTACACCAACTCTCAGGCAGTGACAGTGAATGTCTGTGCTGGTGGACTTTACTGCAATAATCTGCAATAATCTGTAATAATCCACTGTTGCCGTCTTCTGTATGTAACCACTGATGTGGGTGAACTTCACCAACCACCAGGAGCTCCACCTTATCACAGACACTCACACATTTTCAACCAGTCCAGGGCCAAGGACCAGTCCAGGGCCAAGGACCAGTCCAGGGCCAAGGACCAGTCCAGCGCCAAGGACCAGTCCAGGGCCAAGGACCAGTCCAGGGCCAGTCCAGGGCCAAGGACCAGTCCAGGGCCAAGGACCAGTCCAGGACCAGTCCAGGACCAAGGACCAGTCCAGGGCCAGTCCAGGACTGGTCCAGTACCAGTCCAGGACCAAGGACCAGTCCAGGGCCAGTCCAGGGCCAGTCCAGGGCCAGTCCAGGACCAGTCCAGGACCAGTCCAGAGCCAGTCCAGAGCCAGTCCATCGCAGGGCCAACATACAGAGACAAACTGTCAAATATTAGGTCACAATTCAATTCATGAAGGAATGTCGTGTAAATGGGAAAGAAGGCAATTTAAGTGTTTATGAACACTATGGTTGTTGGTCAGACTATTTTAGAAACTGCTGATCGACTGGGATTTTCCCCCACAACCATCTCCAGGTTTTACAGAGAACAGTCCAAAAAAAGACAAAATGCCTTGTCAGACTGGTTCAAAACAGAAAAGCATGTGTAAGTCAAAATAAAGGTATCCAGAAAACCACGTCTGAACTCACAGAACATCAGAGCTGAAGGCAGTTACTGTATATTCACAATATCACAGAAAGGCCTGCAGCTAACAATTATTTTCATCATAATATTCTGTTATTATTTTCTCAATTAATCATATCATTGCTTGCTTCATAAAATGTAAGAAAATGTTGGAAAAATGTTTGTCAAACCTGGAAATGATGATGTTCTCAAATGTCTCAAACCAAAACGATTCAGTTTTAATGATTTGTTATTTGGAGCAAAGAAACCAGAAAAGATTCACATTTAAGAAGCTGAAATATCACAGAAACTGTTTATTCTTAAAAAAAAAAAAAACACTCAAACAGATTAATCAATTATCAAAATAGTTGAGGATTAATTTAGTCATCAATATATAATGGATTAAACTGGTGATCCACAGTATTGGACTTTTTGCCGACATATCAGTGTGTGTTGGGGCTGATTACTGGTAACAATTTATATACACGTGTTTCTTTGTGTCCAACCTCAGAGGTCGGTTAGTCGCTTCTATGGTGAAATGAACTTCATAATTTTTACTCTTGTCACAGAAGATGTAGATGGACATTTTCTTCATTGAGCAAAATAAATAGCTGTAGAGGGCGCCAGCACATTAGTGAAGGAGGCAGCAGCCTATATATGGGGCTTTTCCACGGCACAGTTCCAGCACGGCACGGCTCGACTCTACTCAGTTTGGTATCAGACATGTTGTTTTCCATTACTATAGTTCCTCGTGGACGTGGACGTGGTCGTGGTCGTCATAGAAACAGCCGTGACGACACAAAGACACAAAGACGTGACGGTCAAAGCAGTAGTTTTCTTTTTCCTCACTTTTCTAAACAGATGAGTTCACTGAATGGTTCAGTCCTTCCTGACTCCGTCTGACACAGTCGCAACCAGGTACCAGGTTCTATCACTGATGGAAAATAAAAAACTGAGTAGAGTCGTGCCGTGCTGTGCTGGGACTGTGTAGTGGAAAAGTGTCATTAGCCTACAAAAACAGCTGAATCACTTTACTGATATCTTGCCGATGATATCGTGCATCCCTAGATTAATGAGTAATTGTTTCAATTTTAACCGTGAACGTTATCATAATATCGTTAACGATATCGTACCATGAAGTTGTTTTATATCTTAAAGTGAGACTTTAATATCGATACGTGAATAAGGGTTAGTCGTGTGCTGGTGTTGCGTTTAGGTGCTGAAGGTTGTTGATAATTCGCGGGGTTTAACCCCGTGTGAACAAACAAACGCCCTCGCAAGTGATTTCACAATTTATTGTTTAATAAACTGTCGGAAAATGTCTGTCAGGCGATTTACAGAGACGTCAGACAGTTTCCGGTGCCTCGGTGAGTGTGAGCTGATTAGGAACCGCTGAGATTGTTGATCTGAACAATCTGACTTAACCCACTGGACCGGTACAACCCGCCCACGGAGGCTGTGGAGGGGATTAGCCCTGCAGCTAACACCGATGCTAGCGGCCACGTCTCAGGTCGAGGAGCGTCGCGTGACACCAAAACACACCTGACAGTTCCACAGACACGAAGGCTGTGGGTTTAGTGAACTCAGTGAGAAACAGGAAGCGTTTTCTACACACGTCCGAGAAAAATACGCGCGTGTTTCTGGGCTAAAAACAACGTTTTCAGGAGCTAACTAGCCCTCCTCGTCTCCTAGGTCAGTTGAAGCTAACCGCTGCTGTGTAGCACTGACCTGGACAGATGCTTCAGGATCTGCTTCTTGATGAGCCCGGCCATGGTTCAGCACACCCGGGACACCCGCGCCGTTAGCCTGGCAGCTAGCTGCTCCCACTCGCGGTATTCACACACACACACACACGCACACACGCGATTCAAACTGTGTCACTGTTCATTTTGACGCTGCGCCCGCCTCATTCTCCGGGACATGATGATGATGATGATGGAGGAGGAGGAAGAGACACCGGAGGACGGAGAGGCAGCATTTCACACGAAGACAGCGCGTTTCACATTAGGCCACTTCACGCAGATAAACTGGCGAACGGTCCCACGCGCTCCGGTTTCTCTGCGACATGACACACACACACCTGGACACAGCGTCGCGAGCTCCGGCGTCTGTTGTCACGACGGCCGGGAGGAGCGTCATGATGCGTTCAGGGTCCGCTTGGAAATCCACACACTTCAGAGGCATCAAAACAAAGAACAGGAACCAAACCATTATTATTATTATTATTATTATTATTATTATTACCATTATTATTATTATTATTTTTGTGACCATATTTAAGACACAAAACGGTCCATAGCACAAGCATTTAAAAAAAGTTAAAAGTTAAAAACTTAAGACAACAGAAAATAATATCCGTTGATAAAGTCATATACTGTCTTTTTTTTTTTATTCTAAAAAATATGGAGGTCCAAACAAAAAACTATTATTTTTATTTTCATTATTTGAACGAGAGATTCCCAATATTTTATCACCCAAACACATTATTAGATAGATAATGAAAAGAGACAATATTAGAATGAAACACACTGAAAAAACTCCAACTTCATGAACTCCAAACAAATATGCGACTAAATCAATTAGTTTATTATTAATATATATTATATATATTTTGCTGTGTTTATGCTTTATTACTAGGAATGTTCCTATTGTTAGTGATATGAATTTGTTTAAAGAAAAATAAATTTTCACTCACTATCTGGACAAAAACTGTCCTTGTGTGGACAATAATGTATTTTTAATTTGACCAAAAGAAGAAGGTGACTTTTATTAAGTTAGTAGTTAAGATGCTGTAATAAATGAGTGGAAATAAATCACAACTGCTCTACGTGTATTTATTGTAAAATAATGTTATATTGTGCTCACCGGGTTTACGGGCGTCTTTGCTCTTATAGTGACATCTAGTGGTGAAACCCGAGGATGCAACGATCAGTTACCTCGTATTTTCAAAGACAGTAATTATTATTATTATTATTGTTGTTGTTTTTATTACAGATTGCAAAGTAAAATAACAATTATGTATAAATAAAGCTAGTGTTACAGAAAAGTATAGGGTTAAATAATTTGTGACTTCTTTCAGAAAAATTAATTCTTTATTCATTTATTAATAACAGAAATTATTATTTCGTTATTCTATATATTTCTATTCTTCTGGTCAAACAGAGGAGATGGGCAAAGGTTTGAAGGGTGAGTTTCAGCTTCAGCTTCTCTGGATGAAACAGCAGCTGAAGCTCAGCGTGGATCTGCCACGTATGAAGGAAGGAGGAGCAAAGCGAGGAAAGAAGGACTGGAACCCACAGTGATGTGTGTGCGTGTGCGTGCGTGCGCGCGTGCGCGTGTGATGACCGTATCTGATGTGAAGCTTCACCCTTTTATGAGAAAAATGCAACTACTTTTTTTACAGTGTTGAATGTAACAGTTTCCTCGTAACTTTAACAATGAAATGAGCTCAGAAAAGTGTTAGTGACTTTAACATTTAACCATTAACATTAAATGGTCTCTTTTACTAAAACACGAGTAAGTTCTTCAAATATATTTTCACCCTCAAACAAAAACACCCGCTTCTAATGTAAAAACGTGATGAAATGTTCCATGAGCTTTAAAAGGGCAGCAGCAGCAGAAACAGCAGCAGCAGCAGCAGCTCAGCAGCAGCAGAAACAGCAGCAGCAGTTCAGCAGCAGCAGCAGCAGCAGAAACAGCAGCAGCAGCAGCAGTTCAGCAGCAGCAGCAGCTCAGCAGCAGCAGGAGCAGCTCAGCAGCAGCAGCAGCATCAGCAGCAGCAGCAGAAACAGCAGCAGCAGCAGCAGAAACAGCAGCAGCAGCAGCTCAGCAGCAGCAGCAGCTCAGCAGCAGCAGTTCAGCAGCAGCACAGTCCCGTCTCTGTTTCCTGTTTCCTTTTCTTTTCTCCGTCCGTGTGTGTTAATAAAGTGGACACGCGCGTGGGACAGCCCTCATCCGCATACCTCCACACCCAGAGTCCCGTGGAAAAGACACGCCGCGCTCCCTGATACGCTGCTGCTCCTGTCCGTGGGTCTGCACTGGAAACACTGTGCGTCCACGACTGCAAACCCAAAACCACTCATTCAAAGTCAGTCAGTCACGCACGAACGTCCACGAACGTCAAGCTTCTCCTGCTGACAATGACCGCGAAGAACCGGCACAAGAGCAGCGGCACCGACAAGAACTCAGCGGCTCCAGCTCCGGGTCAAGAAGATGCGGCCAAGAGGAACCAGAGGCGTCCGAGCAGCGGTGACGGTCCCGCCGCCGCCGGAACCGGAGCCGCCGGAGCCGGAGCTCAGCGTCCGCGGTCACGGAGCTGCCTCGGGCTCTTGGTGAACACGCTGTTTTACGTGGTTTTACTCGGAGCCGCAGCTTTTTCTGCTTTTTACCTTCAACAAGTGGTGGAAGAAACGAGACAAAGCAGTGGCAAACTCCAGGAGCGCGTCCTTCAACAGGTACAGATGATCTTCACAGAGGGCCCCAGTTCAGCTCCACAACAACAACAACAACAACAACAACATAATAATGATAATAATAATAATATGTCTTTTTGTGTGTTTAATAGTGATAATGATAATACACTGTTTACACGCATGATACACTCATGTATGATCCTAGAAACAAAGATCACACTGTAGATCATGTGCAGACTCTGCATATTATTAGTAATATGATCATATAGTAGAATAGTAGGTAAAAATACATAGAGAAGGTCTTGTGTGTGTGTGTGTGTGTGTGTGGGGGGGGGGGTAATTAGATGATGGTAAATCATAGATGATCAGTGTACGCCCCTGTTATCAGCTGTTACGCCCCTGTTATCACAAAGACTGTATGTAATTACACAACTGTCCATAGGAACTTAATGTACAGCCAGAGGAGTGTGTGTGTGTGTGTGTGTGTGTGTGTGTGTGTGTGTGTGTGTGTGTGTGTGTGTGTGTGTGTGTGTGTGTGTGTGTGTGTGTGTGTGTGTGTGTGTGTGTGTGTGTGTGTGTGTGTGTGTGTGTGTGTGTGAAATACATAGAGAAGGTCTTGTGTGTGTGTGTGTGTGTGGGGGGGGGGGAATTAGATGATGGTAAATCATAGATGATCAGTGTACGCCCCTGTTATCAGCTGTTACGCCCCTGTTATCACAAAGACTGTATGTAATTACACAACTGTCCATAGGAACTTAATGTACAGCCAGAGGGTGTGTGTGTGTGTGTGTGTGTGTGTGTGTGTGTGTGTGTGTGTGTGTGTGTGTGTGTGTGTGTGTGTGTGTGTGTGTGTGTGCGTGTGGTTTTTAGGGCCTTGTCAGGACCCGTAGTCCTCATGGAGACCTACTGAGGCAGAACCTTGTTTCTGAGGAACTGGTTAAGTTAAGGTTAGGGTCAGTTATTCACTGGTGAGTCTTTGTTGAGTCTCTTCCAAATGAATGGGAGTCAATGCAGAGTCATTAAAATGATGTTTTAATTTCCAGTCATTAGAGATTATTAAACTACAAAAGGTCAGACGGATTATGTTTTTTACTTTATGAAAGTGAGACACGTGTGGTTTGACAGGTACAACCTGTACGAGTTGGCATTTTATTTGTGATGACTAATCACTTTTGTTCAGTTAATTAAATACTTGCACATTAAAGATCTTTTGATCTTTTTAATCCATTACACGACAGTTTACCCATTCATTTGTTGGGAAAGTGGAGACAGCAATTCACCATTACTCTTTTCTTTTTGGTTGTAAAATGTGTCCATTTTCACAATTATATTCAAAAGCTTGAATGATTCAGGTCCTTCTTTGCTACCGTTTCTTTCAGCTATTTTATAGACTTTTTGCTGCCCTTTTTTCCCATTGAAAAGAATGGAGCCTCAGCCTTTGATCTGACCTGTGGGAGGAGTCAGCAGCATGAACAAACAAACAGCAGAAACAGGAATAACTGGGAATTGCTGAGTCGGCATTCCAAAATTTGGACTTAGCAGTCAAAAAAGAGGTAATAAAAAACAGGGAAACTTATTTAGCATTTCCAACTGCATTTTCTCCAGAAGTGCACATGTGCTGGTTTTAACACTACGGAAGCCCAAAGAGGTCATTCAATCATGGACTTTTTTTTTTAATTCTGTTTGTTGAGAAACATGTTAATTTGTAATTATTTAGATCTTTAGATCATTTCCATTGATCCTGATACAACACCCTACTTACTTTGAGAAGAAAATTACGGCGGCTCGTTGAGGAAACAACGTTTCTTTGTAACACAGTTAATGATTCCACCGTATGATCAATGTAATGCATGTGTGTTTTATCACACGTTGCTCAGCTGTCGACGTGTCGTCCTGTCGTGCTGCACAGGTGGAGTCTCTGAGGAGAACTGTGGACGGGCTGGAGTCGTCACTGGGCGTCACACGGGCGGAGCTGGAGGAGGCCGTCGGCCGAGTGAAGATGGGCGACGTGCAGACAAAGAGGGTGGAGGAAGCTCTGCAGAACCTCCAGAACGATCTCCTCGGAGATCTTTCTGAGGGCATCAAAGAAGTGAAGGAAGCCCGTGAGAGCGACTTCTCCTCTCTGGAGAAGATCGTGGAGGAACGACTGGCCGAGGTGAGTCAGTCCATCGCGGCCAACATGGCCGAGTTCACCGAGGCTCAGGGCGAAGCACAGAGTCAGCTGGCTGATCTCAAAGCCCGTCTGGGTGACGTGGAAGATCCGGCACTCGTCAAAGAGGAGCTCGCCGCCATCGTCAACGCTGTGGCTGAAATAAAGTCAGCCAAGCAGGAGGCTGACACTTCAGTGGACTCACTCAGGGAGCAGATCGGTGCAGTGAGAGGAGAGCTTCAGACCCGCAACCTGGAGGTGACCTCACTGTCTCAAGAGGTGGAGACGGTGAGGTCAGTGGTGCAGGAGACCGTCGGGAGTCTGAGGCAGTCGCTGTCTGCGGCCGAGGCCGGACTTCAGGCCCTGAAGGACAGAACTGTGGCAGCGGAGAGTGGAGTGGATCAGGTCGCCGAGGCAGTTCGCAACGTGGAGAGGCAGGTGAGTGAAGCAGCTGCTCAGGCCCAGAGAAGATCCGAAGATCTAGAAGCTAGAGTTAAAGCATCAGAGGACAGCAGAGACGCATTGTCTGCATCAGTGTCAGAAATGGCCTCCAAAGTGGAGTCTTTACTCGCCAAGCATGACACTCATGAGAGCGCACTGGCTGCTCACGGCCAGGCTGTGGAGAAAGCTAAAACTAGCCTGGAGCAGGAGCTGGAGACACTGAGGAGCAGCCTGCAGGAGATCCAGTCCAGCATGAGCGCTCTGGACAGCGCTCAGGCCCAGCTGGCCTCAGAGGACACCAGCCTGGGTCGGCAGATCGAGGGTTTGGAGACGAGGCTCGCTGCCGTGGAGGTCAGCAGCAGCAGCAGCAGCGTGAGGCAGGAGCAGCTGGAGAACCTACAGAGCATTGTGGCCGGACTGGAGACCAAAGCAGCCAAGCTAGAAGGTCACGATCAGGCCATCGCCTCTCTGCAAAAAGCTCTGCAGGAGACCACGCAGACGCTCGCAGGATTATCTGGAGCGGCTGACCAAAAGTAAAATTAGGGCTAAAACGACATCAGGACATAAAAACATCCAACAACAGGGACAATCGTGAAGTTAGACAGGTGAGCTGTTTCTGAGGTGATGAAGAATTTCTTCTTCACATTTTAGTAGAAAACGAGCAGCGGAACGAGCTGGACTGCAGATCTGTGAATTCAATGCTCACCCATTCATTCTGCACTGTGTGTTTTAGTCGGGAATGCTGAGTCAGCTTTTCCAAAAATCCACTCTTCTCACATCATTAATCTGTGGTCACCAGCTCCTCCTACACTCACAGCCGATTCCAACATTTCATACTTCAAAACCTTTGACTGGTTCAGGATTTTCTTGTTTGTATTTAATTTTTTTAAAAACATTTCACTGCATGTTCTCCCCGTGGGTGCGTGGGTTCTCACCGGGTTCTCCGGCTTCCTCCCACAGTCCAGAAACATGCAGATTTGGGGATTAGGTTAATTGGACACTCTAAATTGCCCGTAGGTATGAACGTGAGAGTGAATGGTTGTCTGTCTCTGTGTGGCCCTGTGATGGACTGGTGACCTGTCCAGGGTGTGACCCCGGCTCCTGCTCTATGTCAGCTAGAGTTAGGCACCAGCGCCCCCCGCGACCCCTAGTGGATAAAGCGGTAGAAAATGAGTGAGTGAGTGAAAACATTTCACTTTTTCTGAAACTTTATTTCTCATAGGAAATGAATGGAGATGCAAAGATGACTCAGCATTCCCAGCTGTATTTTTTTGTAATGTTCCTTTTAAACACTCCTTTGTTTTTTTTTTTAAAAAGAATAAAAGTCTTGTTTGTCCAAAGTTGTGGATTTTCTTTTTTCACTGTGAACTGAAAATGTGCTGCTTTAAGTTTAGGTCGTGTCACTGTAACATCATGATGAAATGTTGAAAACATGGACGGGAGTGAATATTTACACGACATTAGCAGGCGTAAACTAAACAAGTCATGTTTTCCAAAAAAGGAAATGACTTTATTTTACATTGTATCTTGTTAAGACACAGAATAAACACCACATTTTCCAGTGTTTATCCTACAAAAACACTGCTCACTTTAATGGGGACGTTTAGTTTCGACTCTTGTTTCCAGGTGTTTCAGGTGCAGAAATGTCAAACACCTGGAGCTTCAAAGTCGTTTAAAGCTAAACAGGAGGAAAAGGAAATTCTCAGTGTGCTGTTAGTGCAGGGAGTTCAGTTAAAGGTGAGGAGCTTCTGTAACGTCTTCTTTAACTTTTGGAGCCTTTTACTAAAGATGTGAGTTTTCACTGTCATGTACAGAGCAGAGTTGTGATTCATTTATCAAACATGTTCAACATCTGTTGAAAACAGCTGCTTTACCAACTCTTAATAATATTAAATGGTAGTTTATAGTTTAAGAGCATCACCTCCACATTTTAAAGCCTTTGAATAAAATGAAAGAAATGACGTGACATTAGGATCCAAACAAAAGCAGAAATGTCGACAGAATCGCTGCCACGTTTCTCCCATTCATTAAACAATGTTTCATATTTATTTCAGTCAAACACTTTTCATCATTCACTTGGAGTAAAGAAGAAGGAGAGAATGAGTCTGAACTTTGGATGAAGGTGTCAGAGTGTCTGCTCATGTCGGCTGCTTCATCTCTCCCATTTCAGATAAATCAGCTATTTCACTAAGCTGTTTAGCTGTGACACTTAAATCTCCCTTTACAGCAGTTAAGTTGGTTAAAGTGAGTCTCAGCTCAGCGATGTCCTGCTCTCTCCTGGTGAGATCTTCAGCGAGTCGTCCGATCCTCAGCGTCAGATCTGACAGCTGAGGCTCAAACGCTCCAAAGTCTCTCCTGAACGCTGCCACCTTCGGTTTCAGGTCGCTGGCAAAAGTGAGCGTTCTTATGAGGCGAGCTCTGCCGCTCTCCAGCTCCCTCAGACGCTCGGAGATCTGCTGGTCAGCAGCCGTCAGTTCAGGGACGCGGCCGCGGAGGCCATCGATGGCCTGCGTGTTGCGTTCGGACGCAGCGCGGAGGTTGGAGACTCGGTGGATGCTGCTGGCCAGCACGTCCCCGATGCGTTTGATCATGCTGCGCTCCACCTGCGTGCTCTTGTCCTCCAGCTGTCCAACATGAGTCAGCAGAGAGTCCAGCTCAGACCGCAGGCCGTCCATCCTGCGCACGTCAGTCCTCACTGACGCCACCTAGAGGGAACACAGGACGTCACAATCTGTGAACAGTCTCTTTATTGATGTGTGTTTACAACTTGTTCTGTTTTGTTCCTACATCTGGAATCACAACACTGCAGAAACCTCTCATCCATTCATCCATTCATCTCATCCATCTGTTTACAGCCTGATTTAATTTAATTTAATTGCACACTGTTCCCCCATTTGTAGTTCTTTCTCACATTTAAACATTTCTACTTCTATGGTCACTTTATATTCCTAATATACTTTTGTATAAAACATTTGATTACAACAGTTATTTTCAATTCCTAATATAGTTTATAGTTGTATTAAACATTTTTATTTCTACTAACTTTCTACTTTTTTATATAGTATAGCTTATATAGTTAACTAAACACAGTTACAGTATTTATTTATTTTCCATGCAAATGTTTAATCCCTCTGCAGTCTTTAACTCTCAGAGTTTGAACCCCTGCACTTTTTAATTTCTCTCTACATATTTAAACTCTATGCAAATGTTTAATTTTACTACATATGTGTAAATTCTTTGATTTCTCTGTACACATTTAAATTTACATCTGTCTCAGGTCAATCTCAGCGTACGGTGACTGTGTTATAGTTCAACTCTAATGTATGTTCAGTGTATGTTACTGCTGCTGGATGCTTGAATCTCCTTCAGGATCAATAAAGTATCTGCCTGTCTGCCTGCCTGTCTGTCTGCCTGTCTGACGCACCTTGTTGTTAAAGTCCTTGGCGATGGCCGAGGTGCGTTCTTCGATCTGTCCGACCGCGTCCGTCAGAGCTCCCACACTCGTCTGCAGCTGAGAGCGTTTCTCGCTCAGGCCGGACGCCCACTCCTTCAGACGTCCGACGTCCTGCTCCAAAGTGTCCAGCTGAGGCCGCGGCGCCCCCCGCTGACCGCCGAGAGCCTCGAGCATCAGCTGGACGCTGTCGCACTGAAACAGACACAAAACACACGGAGTGAGAGGCGGACACCTTGAAGACGGAGAGAAGAAACAGTCTGGACACACAGTCTGGACACACACCAAACACTTTATTTCATAAACAAAGTTAGAAAAGCTTTGCCACGTTTGACACATGTGAAACTACAATCCTTTAAGATCTAACAGTCAACATAAACATCCGGGTGATAAAAGTAATACTGAGATTAACTTACAGAGATACAGTTCAGGCATTCAGCAAACTTTCACGTCCATCATTTACTTTCTTCAGAAACCGATTCATGATTTAGTCCATGAAACCTTTTTACATTTCTAAACACAAATAACTGCATCGTGTGATTCAAAGGCTTCATTCAAAGGCTGATGCAAGACAATATACACTCACTGGCCACTTTATTAGGTACACCTGCTCAACCACCTGTTAATGCAAGCATCCACTCAGCCAATCACATGAGAGCCACTGAGCATATTCAGTCACGTGGACACAGTAAGAGGAGCTGCTGAAGTTCAACCAGAGCATCAGAATGCAGAGAACAGGTGATTCAAGTGACTGACTGTTGAACTGACCACTTTATTAAATGTCCTGTGTACCTAATAAAGTGGCCACTGAGTGTATATCACTACACACATACATTAGTGTAATAAATACAAAAGTGTGGACTTGTAACTCATGAGATTCTGATACAACTATGCCTGACCTCCTGTGTACCTAATAAAGTGGCTGTTTAGTGTGTATTCATTATTCTTTGGTTCTCACTAGTAAACAACTCAGTCCATTAAAAGATTCTTCAAATTATATGAATACATTTTAAAAAACGACAACAACAATCAGCAGTTTACTGTTAAGATTATTGTGAACTAAGAAAAACTAAACCATGAAACTGTAAAATTCAAATGCTGGAAGTGACTTAAAAAGTAAAGTATCTGCTGTGGAAAAGCATCACTTTGTATTTACTGAACCATGACACTGTCTTCACTGTACTGGTGTATTTAGTGCCGTTCAGTGGAACTTTTTATGAACCAAAAAAGGGTGTCTCCTTTTCCCAGTGAGGTCAGAGAGAAGGTTGATTCATTTCTTCCTGGTCTTCATTTTCCCACTCTTCCTCCTCCTCCTCCTCCTGCCGCTGCTCTTTTTCCTCTTCTTCTTCTTCTTCCTCCTCTTCTCCCAGAGCGTTGAAGTCATTCTGGCTCTCGACCCTGTTTTCCCTCAGCACCATGGTGAGTTCTCGAACCGCCTCTTTAACCACAGACAACTCATTCTTCATCTTCAGGATGCTGTTTTGGGCCTGCAGCGTGTCCAGCTCCCGTCTGATCTCCAGGATTTCGTTCAGAGCTTTGAGCATGCTGTCCTCGGTGCCAAACACCTGCAGCGTCACCTCCTCCAGCCTCTTCTCCGCCGTGCTCAGGTCTCCTCCCAGCTTCAGGATGGAGCGCACCGCCTCCTCCACCCGCGGCAGGTGCTCTTCACACTCCTGCGCCCGCGGCGCGTGCTCCTGCAGCTGAGCGCTGAGCTCCGCCTCTCTCTTCATCAGGGCGCTGATCTGCTCCTGCAGCTTGTGGATCTGCTTGGTGTTCCAGTCCAGGTGCTCCTGCGCTCGCTTGGCGTCGTCCTCCTCTGTGCGCTCCAGAGCTCGGGCGTTCCTCTTGGTGCTGTCCTCCAGCTCCTCCAACTTCTCCTCCAGTGACCGGGCTCTCCGCTCCGCCTCGTTCACCCGCTCTGTGGCTCCGGCGTGAGCTTCCCGCGACTCTGCCTTGAGGGCAGCCAGGTCGGCGGCGATGGCCGACAGACCCTCCTGCCACGTCTCTGTCACGTTGAGGAATCGGGCGTTGACCGTCTGCAGGCTGTGGGAGGCGGCACTTTCGTCGGCCTGCATCTCCATCACGGCAGCGTGGAGGACGGAGACGTCCCGCTGAAGTCGGGTTGCCAAGGAGACGGTGGAGAGCGCCTCCTGTAGGTCATCCTCTGAGGCAGCAAGCTGCAGCCGCAACACAAAACAGGAGGGCTGTTGTTGTGGGAGCTGCATGGCCCTCAGTATTTACTATTTATTTATAGTGTATGTGAATGTACAATTAAAACACCAGATTTCAGCTTCATAGATGGGAATATTTTATGGTGAACTGAATATCTTCACATTTAAACCTTGGAGAACGTTCTTGTATTCATTATTTTTAAGTATATTTTGTGTCACTTTCTTTCTTGTCATATTATGTGAGGATGAATAAAAGCACCTCAGAGTAGCTGCAGGTCAGTAAATCAAACGCACCTTCTTGGAAACCCTCAGAACGTCTTCCTCCATGTCGAACAGACTGGACGTTTTCCCGTGAAGAGACTTGTACTTTTCCTCGATTTTTGAAAACCTCTCGTTCTGTTGCAGCACCATCCTGGAACAACAACACACAATGTAATGAAGATAAACAACAACAACAACAACAAATAACTAAATGAAAAGTACCAGCTCAAAGCTCCACAGGCTGCCAGCGACAGTAAACACATCAAACTTCTAAGGTCCAGACCGGAGGAGCCTTTATTTGCTCCGACCTCCATTTTCACCAGCTTCTCCTCATCTTTAGCATCTTTAGCATCTTTAGCAGCCGAACTTTCATCGCTCTGTTTCGGCGTCTTCTTCCTCTGCTTCACTTCTGTGGGCATTTTGGAGGGAATTCAACAGGCCGAGCGAGAAACGAAACGTCGAGCAGCAATTTGTTTTGTTATAAAGTCATTTAAGTCATTACAGATAAATTCATAACGGGGGAACAGTGAAGTGGGGAAAAAGTGTCATTAGCGGCTGCGTTTGGCTGCTATTAGCTGCTCCTTCTGCTAACTGTTCCTAGAAGAAATGTGGCCTTCGCGTGCTCATCAAAAGCTCGTACACATTTTAAGTTATGGCATTTTTATTAAGCACGTCACATTTTAACGTTACTTTATATAACCGGTAGATGTTTTATTTTCTGTTATCTCAAGACACACAAACCATTTAACGAAAGACTAAAATTTCTGCCATAATAGTCGATTTGATGGTTCGGGTCTTAGAATTCCGACACCGCAGGAAGAACCGCAAACGCCTCAGCCAGCCACGTAGGCGCGTGCCAAAACTTTTCCCTGGAAGTGCAGCTGCAACAATTATTCGATTCATTGATTAATCAGCTTTTTAAATGTGAATATTTTCTGGGGGGTTTTTTTTCCATAGAACAAAGAAATCATTACAACTGAACTGTGGTTTGTGGACAAGACATTTGAGAACATCATGGTTCTGACATGACGCTCCATTAACTGAGAATATAATGACAGATTAAATTGATTATGAAAATAAATGTTAGTTTCAGGCCTTGGAGGTTTTCACACTTTTCACTGATTTGAAAAACAAAACCTAACAAATACCAACAAGAGTATTTCAGAAAGCAAACATTTGGACAAATGACTGGACACAGATGGTTGAAACACAGGCCATTTATTTCTTACATTTTGAGTGTCAAAAATGATTATCAATATCTTTCTATAAATGATAATTCAAAGCCGTATACATCATTTTCTTCCTATTATACAGGTATTATTGACCAGCTGTTCTCTACCGCAGCAGCCGTACATCCTGGCTCATATTCAGGATGTGTAAACAAAGCGGCCATGCAAATCACACACACACACACACACACAATGCTATTCATTCATGTAACATTTAACAATATTGAGCAGCTGAAGATGCAAACAATCTTACAAAGATAAGCGAGGCAAAGGTTCGTTTGCAAAACGGTACATTCAAGCAAAAGTTGCCACATGCAATTTCTAACAAACGATGTGCAAGACAGTAACGTGATGACGCCACAATATTGCAACATTTTACGAGTACACTAAGAATCTATGAGCTAAGGCATATAGTGGTAGAGTGAACGACTATTTGGCCATTGATGGATGTAAAAACACTTTTAGTGCTTCATAGTGTTTCAGGATTAATGTATGTATTAAGTCATGTAATCGTCCTGTTTCAAAACAACAGACCCTTAACTCGTGGCCAAACGTTTAGATAAATGCTTGAGCATAAAAATGTTTTTCTATTGCTTTCAAATCCAAATGACACAATAGCACCATCTATCTGACTTTTTCCTGTCTCATCTCTGCCAGGTTTTAAGTCATAAAATGACCATGATATGTCATCAAAGATTAAAGAGACACAGTGGCTTCACTGTTAACAATGGTACAGCCAGTGTATTTACAATTTTACTTTCAAATCGCAGCCCAAAAGTTCCGGGTCTGTCTTTATGTCAAGGTAAAAAGAGAAACAATGAAATGTCAAGAAAAACATGAGTTTGCTTTGGAAAATGTTGACAGCTGGAAGAAAACAAATGAGAGGAACTTGAAGAAAGCTGTCAATGTGGATTATTTTTCACTGGACAGAAAATAATTCTCTGCTGCTGCTCAGAGCAGACACATGTTCAAACTCCGCCTGTTGCTGACATGCAAACGTTTGCCTTATATATTTAGTCTTTATAAAATTACATCAGATGGTGGGACAGTTATGCATGTAGGTATAAACTTTTCTTTTGGAAACTATGTGGCAACCTGAGGAGGAGGGACAACACTGTCCAATATCTTTACATTTTTACAGTTGAGGATCAAATTATGAGCCCATCTATGAAAATATCATTGTTTTAAAAGTATTTCCAAAGTGCTGTTAAACAGAGCAAATACTTTTTAAGCCAGATTATTCACACTGGAAGCATGTGCTTTGGTCAGATGAGTCCAAACCAGAGCTCTTTGTCCACAGAGACATTGTTTATGTTTGGAGACAGAAGACAGAGACATATAAGCCAAAGAACAGCGTCCCCACAGTGAAACACGGTGGTGTGAGGATTATGCTGTGGGGATGCTTCAGTGAGTCTGGAACTGGGAATCTCATCAAGGTGGAAGGAATCATGAAGAAACAAGGAGATGTGAAGATTCTGAAAGAAAACCTGAAGCAGTCAGCAGCAAAAGAGAGATTTGCCAAAGAAGAATGGGCTGGGATTCGTCAGGAGACGAGTCAGAGACTTGTTGAAAACTACAACAAACCACTGCAGGCTGTTATCCAGCAACAAGGAGACACCAGTGACTGTTAGCATCAGGGGGACAATCATGTTGACCCTGGTAGTTTTTGGTTTTTGTGGAATCATTTCATTTCTGTGTGCAAAGTCACATAATGGAAGCATCCAAAATAAAAGTAGGATGTTTGAAAAAGCTGTGTTAAAAATTCTTTGTTCTGTTTAACAGAAATACTTTTAAAAGAATGACATTTTCATAAGGGGGATAATAATTTGGTCCTCAAGTGTCTAATATCTTAGTGTCAAACTTTTACTCGTCACCCCTTCAAATATATCTTTCAGACCTTGGCGGTATGAAACGGCAACAACAAAATGAACTTTCAGGGCTTTAAATCTTACATAAATTTTTTGTTGCTGTACAATGAAAACAGAAAGTTACAAAAATGTCTTCAAGAGTCTCATAATTCCAGACTAATCAGGAATTCATGTCATTTATTTTAACAAAAATTTTCAAAAGCAACCATCAAATGATCAAATCTTTCTCTTTACATGTATTTTAATGTCAATCATATGAGCGTTTGAGTTTTTTACAGGACAAAAGAAAGCTTAAAAACAGGCTTTTCTTTTTCTTTGAGTCAGATACGACTGACGGCAAATTTTAGGCAAAAAAAAGTGCATTACCAAAAAAAATCAAAGCAATCTTTTAAACTCTGACATCTGCTCAGACTCCATGTTACCTCGTTATCTCATCCCTTTTGTACAACAGAAAAAAAAAGAAAAATGCAGCTACGTGCAGGATAATAAAGCTTCGCTTAATTCAAATATAACTGGACTTTTAAGGCCTCGTTATCAGCTTTTGGTCTCGTCTGTGTGGAAGAGCAAACTTAAGTGCACTTTCGGGACAGAAAAAGGACACTTTCAAACACGTGGGAATGTGCAAGGTTAGGAAAACAAAGCCACACACTGCAGAGAGTGTGTGATGATTGTGTGTAAGCCTGTCTTTTACAACCACATCAACCAAAAAAGCAACGAAAAAGGAGATCCCACCTTCATAACACCGTAAACCTTCTCACGCTGCTTAATTCACACACAGCATTTCTACATATGTAAAACCCCGACACCACAAATCAAAGCAAAACTAAGTAACATACTGCCAACTAAGTATTCTTCATTTTACTCTACACTCTCACTTCAAGATGAACAAATTTTGTTGTAGTCATCTTGATTCTATCAACTGCTGTATACACGACATCTCTGGAAAAAACTTAAACGTAAATGTATACAGGACGTTAAGTGAGTCAAATATGAAGCAGATTTGCTGAGGGAACTCATCTTTCTCCTTCTGTCATCAGGTTTCACTCACTCACTGTGAAAAACTATGCAACTCTGGAGAACAAAGGGCGACATGAGCTGACGAAACCAAGACTCAAGAACTGTAGTGGTCCTGAAAACAGAAAATAATACACAACATAAGAACCGGAAGCTACTTTCAGATAAGACACTGATTCTTCTACTTGGCTGTAACACAACCTTCACAGGGACATTGATTCTTATTTCTAATTCCTGACTCACCTGAATTGAGTTCACTACTCCACTGGCCATGACAGAGAGTTTTCCTGCAACCGAGCGAACTCCCAGTTTGAGCTGCGACATATCGGGAGCACTGGGCAGAACGTTGGTCAGGCGGTACGAACTTACTGTGTAGAGGAGACGAAGACAAAACAGATGGATGAGTCATTCATGAGTGACATACATTTCATTAGTAAATGAATCATATTCTGAGCTGCTTTTTACAAAGTTAAGTTCCGGCTCAGCTCGAATCTACTGGGTTTCTGTTGCTTTTCCATCAGTGATAGAACCTGGTACCTGGTTCTTTTTTTAGTCCCTGCTCTGTGGAGGTTCCAGTCGAGCTGATACTAACATGTGACGTGAACAGACTGCCGGCCTCTGATTGGTCAGAGAGCGTCGTCACTGGAAGAGTCACGAGCGCAAACAATGTTGAACTGTAGATGAGTTAAAAAGACTTGAAAATCCTGAAAACATGCGTTAATCTGCAACATTTAACAAGGACATTTGTAAAATGTCCATATTTAACAGAGGAGTCTGCTGTATTTAGCGACAGCACTGCTGAAAGACGGAGATGGTGAGCCCAATCACAAGCCGTTCAGCCGGATTTCACTTCAGTCACTGTGTCAGACGGAGTCAGGAAGTACTGAACCATTCAGTGAACTCATCTGTTTAGAAAACTGAGGAAAAAGAAAACAACTGCTTTGACCGTCACGTGTTTGTGTCTTTGTGTCGTCACGCCTGTTTCTATGACGACCACGACCATGTTTAAGAGGAAAACGACGTGTCTGATAGCAAACCGAGTCAAGCCGAGGTGAGCCGAGCTAGAACTGTGTTGTGGAAAAGCGGGGTTAGCGTGTTAGTACCGGTCTGTTTCTTTGGCTCGTCAAAGAGGTCTGCTGAACTTATAGCTGCGTTCCCACTCAACCTGTCCAGTCGTGTTTTGGCCTCGTACTAAAAGAAACAGAAACACAGATAATGTTTATGTTTTCCAGTAGATGCTTTACATAGAGACACACAGTATGTGTGTGTGTGTGTGTACATTTCTCTGGATGTATGGGCTACAATACAATTGCTGGAAGAAACATTCTAATATATGTATCCATGCAATACAAGCAAATCTTTTTTTTGACTTAGTAAATAAATAAATAAAGGTGAATTCTGTCTGGTGTACATGAAATAAGAAAAAGTAGAAAGACACTTCAGCTCTTCCTTACCAAACACTGCAATATATAAACTGTGAAAAAGAAAATCCAGCACTGAAAAAGTGTGGGTCACAACCAAATCACTTGAAAATTGGCCTGAATTCATGTAGTCTGATATTACAGCTGGTATTACACACACACAGTATAATATAGTGACCTGTCCAGGGTGGACCGTGCCTCTCGCCCTATGTCAGCTGGAGATAGGCACCAGCGCCCCCTGCGACCCTTAGTGGATAAAGCAGTAGAAAATGAGTGAGTGAGAGTATAATATAGTATGTGTTTACCTCAGAGTTGTCTTGTTTTCCAAAGAACATATCAGATGAGATTGCCTTGACATTAGCTCCAAACTTTCTCTGAGCTTCTCCTGTCTCCAGCACTGGTAGTGGTTCTGGTTTCCTTCTGGCAGTCCTGGTAACAGATAATTAATTATAAAATGAAGAAATCATCTCACAATTATCCGTACACTGTACACACATAAGGGACGGGATGCGTTTGTACTCCAACACAAACCTGATAATTAAACATGACACCTAACTATGCTTCAACTACAGACGGCGTGAAATGATTCCAATAAAAGTAAGAAATGATAAGATGAGACATAAGACATTATTTTCTACCTGTCATCAAGTGACGATATGGTGGAGGTCAAGTAGAAATCGGGCTCTGGCTTCTTGCTCCAGCTTCCTGCATCACCACCATCATCCCACCGTGAAGAAAAACGATCTGATGCTTCTGGTTGATTCTCAAACCTCCTAAAAAAAAAAGGAAGTTCTGATTAATATCAGGTGAAAAAGAGAGATTGGTCATCATCAGGCAGATATTTCATCTCTGTGTGACCTAGAGGTGAAGGACCCTTCATCATCTTCTTCCTCAACAAACCGCCGTCCTCTGTTGGTCTTTGTCCCCAGCGGATTCTCCTGCTCGATGATGTGCATGTCCGAAGTGACAGAATGCGAAACGCCGCTACAGAGAGGAGCAGAGACACCATGGTGACATGAGCGGCAGACAAACCCTTTCACACTCTCCTCTCCTCTCGTCTCGTCGTCCTCTCACCTCCTCATGCCTAAACCCATGCCCAGTCTCTCCGCTTGCTCCTTCTTCTTCCCCTCCAGCCCCTTCAGCTTGGCCTCCTCTTTCCTCCTCTGCTCCTGCAGATCTTTATAGGCCAGTCGCAGCGATGGAGCACTGATTTTAAGAATAAGGTAAAAAAGAAAAGGGGAGTGGAAAAGAAACAGGTGATTCAAAAGAAGAAGATGGAGAAAATGGTGGCAAACATCACACTATCTAAAGAGTGTCATGGTTATTTAAATGTTTGTGTCAACAGGTGCATTTTATGTCAAAGAAAGTAGAGTGAAATAATGTTTTACATTTCTTTTTCTAAGATTTATAGCTCCTATGTAACAATAAAGATTTAAAAATTTAAAAACACTTTAAACACATATGAAGTGAAACTTAGGTGCTTAATGTTAGGGAATAAAATAAAATTGAGAAATCCATCTTGTAAACTGAATAAACATGCTCTTCTTTTTGCTCACTAAAACTTTCTGCTCTTGCTTTGATTAAATCCCTGTGCTGTTCACGGATCTCACCATGTGAAGTTACTCTTCATACGTTTCTCTTCTGCATCTAATAATAAGTGACAGTGAGAGGAGTGAGTGTGATGCTGCCCTCCACAGTTCCAAGTCCTTAATTACAGCTAATATGTTCCTCTGAATACACTCGTTTCCACTGGAGTGCGTCTCCCAGTCACTGACCAGTTTAAAATTCCAATCCAAATTCACTGATATGATTGGCTAAGTGGTGTCACGTCACATGACTCTTATTAAAGCTCACTTAAAGACATTTCCTGGTCCACTGGTGACATGAAATGGTCCGTCAAAGCCTGACAGTTATTAATATCAACTTAAGGAAATATGCCTGGGTCTGGTTCTGGTCAGAGAGTCCATTATTGACCTACGTGGCTTGTGCTGAGGTGGGAAACATGAAGATAACACAGTGAAGACACATACATGGATTCCTCAGGTTGAATATTCCTCTTAAACCCGACACTGCTCTCTTCTTTCTCTCTCAGCTTGTCGGCAGCTTGAGCTTTCTTCTCCAGCTCTGAGAAACTCTGGCTGCTGACCTTCTGAGCGCCCAGACCACCTTTCTTAGAGGCCAACTGTGAACAGACACATTTACAAAACAGATTATGTTTATACAGTACATCCTGTCTGGTCACAAACACAATGAGATGACTTAACCTAACTACTATTTACTGTTTTCTTGGCAGCGGCTGGCTTCTTCTTGAGAAGAGAGGGCAGCTCTGAAAAGATTGAAGGACACACGAGTTAAACCTGCAGCAAGAGAGAGTTCAGACGGTAGAAATCTGATTTAAATGACACGTGAAAGACTATAGACCAACCTGGATTTGCTTTGGGAGAAACACCCAGCATTTCCACACTTGGACCTTCCTCTGTATTACCTGTGAGGCAGAATTGTGTTGGGTTTAATTCAGCAGCCTCGAAGCAGTTTTGTGATCTTTCAAAGTGTGAATACCGTTTGTGTGTTTGTCTTTTTCTGAGGCAGAACTCGGTTCTGATGTGGAGGAGCTGAGACTCATTTTGGCCATGTCCAAGTTTTCAGGCTCTCCCTGTGCATCAAAGACACACATGTGATGAAACGACCTGTCTCTTATGAACGTCTGTGTGTATCTGACAAGCAGAAATGCATTTATAACCACACTTATTTCACCTGTGAATGCAGACTAAAGAAATCCACCTGCTTGTCATCTGGTGATGTTGGAGAGAGAGGAGCCTGACTGTCAAGCCACAGCTGTGGAGAAGAAGAGGAAAACCTATTTAATGATGCATTTTTGAGGAAGGT
This sequence comes from Brachirus orientalis, assembly GCA_016785285.1. Classification (NCBI taxonomy): domain Eukaryota; kingdom Metazoa; phylum Chordata; class Actinopteri; order Pleuronectiformes; family Soleidae; genus Brachirus; species Brachirus orientalis. The sequence goes on from JAFBJR010000435.1 coordinate 63,746, forward strand.
TTGGTACTAAACAGATCATTTTCATCACATACAGACTCAGTTTGAGCCTTCTTTTTTCGTTTCTCTTTATTTTACCTCCGTGCCGTGGCGTCTGGTGGCTTGTGTAGCTAAAGTCTTTAACTTCTCTCTGTACAGCTGAGCTGCTCGGCTGTTGTATTTGGCGTTGGCAGCGCTGGCTGTGCACCCATGTTGATTGAAAAAAGCAACCTGCCGTGGGAAGATTGCAAAACAGCCACAGAAAAGCAAACAGGCGTCATCGAGTGAAATCATGTGGGTGTTGCATGATGCTGGAATTACAGCCTGTAGATAATGAGCTGATATTTTTCTTACAAGCAGCACTCACCGCACTGGCATTGCCTCCCACTTGCATACATCGCAGCTGGAACCAGGACCAGTTAAAGTCCAGCTCAGTGGATCTGTGAACATGAGGAAGTTTAGTTTGGGTCAGTAACAAGAGATGGATAATATATCAAGATAACTTAAGATCCATTCGTATATGGTATGTTATGTTAAAATGTACTCGATTAATTGATTATTAATCAACTACTACATTTTTTTGACAACAATTTTTATAATCAGTTAAACTTTCTGAAAGTTTCTGTAATTTTTCAGCTTCTTAAATGTGAATATTTTCTGGTTCCTTCGCTCCAAATAACAAAGAAATCATTGAAACTGAATCATTTTGGTTTGTGGACCAAACAAGACATTTGAGAACATCATCAGGTTTGACAAACAATGATCAATATTTTCTGACATCTTATGGACAAAACGATTACTTGATCAATCGAGACAAATATCGACAGATGACTCGAGTTTGAAAATAACCATAAATTACATGTAGGAAATTAAGTTGTCAATCACATCTTTTGGAAAAAGGCTGATTTAACTATTTAAAAAATGTTGTTCAATGGCAGTCAACATCAACAAATTTGCTGATTCGTCATCGTCAAACCCCATATAAAAAGGTTGGGAAACAACGGTTTAGGGAACATGTGATTTGACAGGGACATGCTGTAACTCTGTTCCCAAAACAAAGCCCTCAAACCCCCTGGCTATTTAAATTCATGCCAGGATCCTGTTTTTCTAGTTATTTAAATAGTAATACAATTAATTTTCAGAATTCATTATATTCATGCCTCAGGAAAGCAGATGTCATTCCTGTAGAAATGATTCACAGTGCTGCAGCTTGTCTTTCAAAGAAGACAAAGCAGAGGGAACATGACTGCTGTGAAGCTCATTCCATACATTATCTATACATTTACCCCTCAATGGTTGTGGCAGCCAATCACAGCTGATTGTGGGTGAAAGGCAGGTTGGTCCCCGGACAGGTCACCAGCTCATCACTGGACCGACACACAGTGACAAACAACCCACATTCACACCTACAAGGGGAATTTAGAGTCTCCAATTAAGCTCATCCTAATCTGCATATCTTTGGACTGAGGGAAGAACCTTGACAGTCCAGAGATAATCCATGTGCAAACTTCAGACAGAAAGGCTCAAGTCAGATTTGAACTGAGAACATTCTTGTTGTCAGTCACCAAAGCTAACCGCTGCCCCAGGAGACGCATCTATATAAAACTGGAAAGACAGCATTTTCTGTGATGCAGTTTAAATCTCTAAAAAGTGTCTTATATTGCACTGCTTCTCTAACAGAAGTGTAATATTAACCTATTATTAACAAGTCCTAACTTACCTAATGAAGCTCAGGTGCACCCCCAGAGACCTGTGAGTCCCTGAGCAGTCGATACACAGGAAAACACCGTAAGTGATGCTGGCCCAGCTGGGGTTCTTAGCTGCACAGTCGAAGCAAACCTGTGAGGACAGACGACAGAGGAGACACATTATAGTAACTCTAGTGAGGCTTTAGCTCAACACTTAAACAAGGAGACTGACATTTTCACCTCTGTTAGCACACGCCTTCCTGGTTCAACACTGTAAGCTTAAAAACAATAAAGGAAATGTGGAGGCAAATGTCACGCACCAGTACACCAGGTCAAATATCTAATCAACCATTCGTGTGGCAGCAACTTCATGGATTTAAACACGTGGACACGGTCAAGACAAAGTTCAAACTGGGGAAGAAAGGTGATTTAACTGACTTTGAACAGGGCATATTTGAGGTTGAGTATGATAGAAATTGCTGATCAGCTGGGATTTTTCCCCACACACTCATCTCAAGGGTTCACAGAGAATGGTCTAAGAAAAGAGAACGTTTCCATTTGGTGGCAGTTCTTTGGACAAACACGCCCCGATGATGCCAGGGGTCATTCGACAGTGATGGGAGGGTCAAGAGAAACTCAAACAACTCACAAACAAAGTTCACAGCCGAACATTTGTGAACACACAAGGCAGAGAGGAATATTAGGCCACGTTCAGACCTGAACGTAACAACATCCGTCCTCAGTGATCCAATCACGTTTGAGCAGAGTGTATATTAAAGAATACACCAGAGTGGTATTAAAAGGCCTCATGGGTGAGACTGAGTCTGACTTCAAATACACACTGACATCACGTCTGTTCACGAGAACAAAATGATAGGTTAAATGAATCAGACTGTACACATGACAATAGGAGATTTGTAAATGTTGCCAGGTTGGATGAGTGTTTATTTCTGATGTATCATTTCAAAAGTAGAGTCAGAGTTTGTAGAGTTGTGTTTTGAGTTAATATGTTTTAAGTTACTGTTGTCTCGTTTTAAGTTAATGTCGTATTTTAAGTTAATGGCGTGTTTTAAGTTAATGGCGTGTTTTAAGTTATTGCCGTTTTAAGTTGTTGTTTTAAGTTAATGTTTTATTTTAAGTTAGTGTTGCATTTTAAGTTAATGGTGTTAAGTTTTAAGTTAATGTCGTATTTTCAGTTAATGGCGTGTTTTAAGTTATTTTCGTTTTATTTTAAATTAATGTTAGGCATTTCAGGGCCACCGTAGTGATGTCATTTTGACTCGTAAAAACTGAATTTCAGCTATGTGTGACGTCATTCTGACCAGTAAAGAGTGAATTGCAGATATATCTGTAACTGTAGTTTTGACTAGTAAGAATGAATGTCTTTGGTCTAAACCGCTTGCCGTACGCGGCTAATGTCAACTGTCAGAATGTAGCTTCATGCTAGGCTGTAAAACCACTGTCAGAATGTAGCTTCATGCTAGGCTATAAAACCACGTCTGCTTCACAGTTTTCACATGTTTTCCTCAAAGTGTATACTTTACAGGTCACAAACGAGCCTTTCTTCAAAAGTGACTCACATAATGAATTTTCCGCGACATTTACTGGGATCGTTGTTTTAAACTGAGTTGTAAAGTTGACGCTAAAGCTTCGGTGTTCCCCAAAGTGCGACGTGTCAGGTATTTTAGTTGAGCCGACTTCCTTGTTAAAGCACAGCCAGGAATCAAACTCTCACCTTATTCGTCGGAATGGAGCGCAGTCGCTTGAAAATGGCACAAATGTCCTGTTTGCTGGGCTCCGACATTTTGCGCCTGCTGTTAATATCCGCTGGAGACAGAAGAGAAGAAAAAACAGCGCTGTTTTCCGACAATAATAAGCGAGTGCGACACGTCAGTAGCAGAACATCATGGCCGGACTCTGATTGGATGAAAATGACACGTGGGTATGTTATTGTGACAAAGGCTTCTGGGTAATGCAGTTTATCTCTACATTTGTGATTGAAGTGACTCAGGAACATGACAGACGGAGATATTCCTTTAATTAATGGAGACACTTTGATTTGTATAGTTTGTCTTATTTACTTATTTATTTTTACTATTTAACACTTTTCACCTGCTGCCATTTTGCCGCCGTTTACATGACTTGAATCAACATTGTATTTATTTTTCTCATTCTGCTGTTTTTGTTGTCTTTCACTTACTGGTTCAGGGTGGAAGGAGACATTACCTTTGTTGTCCCATGTGTCTCAACAGCTGCTGCAGATCAAGCATCCTTCAGTTAAAGTCATATTATGATGTACAGTTAACATTTAAATATTTAACTTTAAGCAATGACTGTATTTTAATTATAGTGTGCAATTATTTGCCAAAATGAATCAATAAATGTCCAAATAAATGAATAAAGGCACTTATAAAGAAATAAAAATAAATAAAGGCAAGAAAATATAATAAAATAATAGAGATAAAAGGATGACATTGAAAAGTTGAGGGCTGTTGATGGCAAAAAACACAGTGTCCTATACATTTAAGCCTTGACAAACTATGTTAAGGAATGGGACAGAGAAAAAGAGAGGAGCTTATGGGGAGAGAGGAATCTGGAGGGATTAGGGATTAGGGAATGGGGATGAGAATGAAGAAATGATGTGATAAAGAGACTGAAGAGATGAGAATGAGGTCGGGTGGAGAACTTTAGACTGCAACAAAGAAGGATGAGGTGAGTATGAGAATGAGATGAGATTAAGAAGTCTGAACTGTGAAGGGCAGCATTACACCTTTAAGTGGACACAGGCTTCAGGAAAATATTAGAAGAGGTCAAGCTGGAGAAATGATCAATAAAATCTATAAATAAATTCAAACACAGGTAGCCATTAAAAAGACCATTGAGAAACCCATTGCAATTTCATTGCATTTTTGTTCCACCCCTTTTTTTTCCCCCCCCCCCCCCCCCCCCGAGTAAAAATGAGGATTTAACATTAGAAATATCACCAAACAAGACAAATACATATATCTTTTCTAAATAATTTCATTTATTTATTATGTTGTGGGACAACATTTACAAACCTCTACTGTGCAAGTCCAGCTGTTGCTGCTTTTTGACGACAGCGTGCCCTGAAAATATGGCAAAACATCTCTGCTCTCTCCTTATTGTTAACGACAACCAAACAAGAATCATCTTCCTCGTCCATCAAATAGCATTTTTCAATTTTAATCTGGAGCTGGTATGAGTGGGGAAAAAAAGCCAGCAGTTCAGCTCAACCAAAATAAAATGCAAGCAGACAAAATACTTGATCAAACCATGTATTAAGGTTAAAAAATAAAAATAAGGTATATCCATTTATGTCAGAGCTCCTACAGGAAAATCAACAATTATTCACAGAGCATCTGTTGATTCACTCAGTGAATGTGGCCCTCTATGAAGGGGAAACAAAGAATCATATTTACACATATAACAAAATAAGATTCAAGGGATTTTCATTCAATTCAATGAACATTTAAAAAACTGATTCTCAGTCACAGCATCATAAATTAACAATCATCAATTCCCAACTACATATCATCTGATCCTGATGCTACCTTTGTTCTAATAATCCAGGCTATTTACAGGCGTTTATGTAATACCAGCTTGTAATATAGCTTTAAAAAAACAAATTTCTCCCATAACTTTTACATTTGACAAGAAGTGAGAGAACTAAAACACGGGAGATTCAAGTGACACAGATGTATGAAAAATCTTTCAGTGTTGCATGAAAAAATACAAACAATGCAGTATTACAGTCTGTAACAGAGAAGAGATAAATCTGTGTTAAAGTGAAATCCTGCATCAGCAACAGTGAGCGATCAGCAGGTGAGAAAAAATACAATCAGTGAATATACATTCAATAGCAGTGACATGAGGAAAACCCACCCACTGTGAGCTTCATGAGGACTGTGTGAGGAAACGGCTCGGCAGCTTCTCGTCACATTTGTTTAAAGGTCCAGTGTGTAATATTTGGAAAACTATTACTCATGAGTACGTTTGCAGAAATGCTTGAAAATAACATTTGTTTGGTTTTTGCAGCCTTAAAATGAGCCTTGTATTTGTACTTTAGTCAAGGGCCTTGCCTTACAGAGGCCGCCATCTTGTGCCACCATGTTTCTACAGCAGCCTGAATGGACAAACCAGTCAGTGTGCTTTTTTTGGTGCTGTGTGAACAACATCATACTTCCCTCCCCAATGCACTTGGAAAAGCCATGGATCCATTTGTTAATTGGGAATGCTGTCGGCGTTTTCATTATTTCTTTATTGTTATCATACAAGGTTGTGATCTCCTCCTACATTTTGCAGCCCATGTTTCCATTCAGCATATTCAGAATGATCAGGATTAAATTAAATAATCTAATTAGAGTGAATTTGTTGTTCACCATGGCTCAGCCTGCAGTTTTGATTGTCAGTGTAAAAATCTAACAACCAATGGCAAAGAAGAGTAAAAGGTCCCAGAGGTTCTCGGCATCACATGATGAAACAGGAAGTACTGGTTCTCACAGCAGTAACTTGGTCGGCGAGTGTGTTGAGCACAAGGACTCGGTGTTTTCAGCTGCATTGTCTTAGGAATCCTCTAGTTAACAATCTGAATTCCCACCATTACATGTCACTAAACTTTACACACTGGACCTTTAAGAGCTGAAAGGGAAAAAAAACAAATTAAAAGAACAACTGGACATAATGAGCATAAAGTAAACATTTATGGTCGTCACTAGAATCAACAGAAATTCTTAATCGTACTATAAAAAGGTTAATCTCACTTAATGAAGCCATAGTCGTTTGTAAATTAAGGCCGCAACAATATATAAATTCACACGTAAAGTTCATTCTTATCTAATACGTATACTTGAATATTTAATTGGGTTTTTTTTGTAACAGCATAAATGTGATTTTAGGTAACTTATTCTACATTTCTGTTACCGTCCTCACCTGGAAACTTTTTTAATTCTCTACTTTTTCTTACTTTGTTTCTACGTGGGTCAAAGCAACAAATATGTCAAGAGTTCCTTTTATCCTCGTCTTCGTCCTCCTCGTCCTCCTCGTCCTCTCTGTCCTTCACCTGCTCCAGTCCAGAACTGACACTTCCTTCTTTCTTCATATTTGCTTCCTGTGTGACTGGATTTATTACTGGATGGGTTCCACATAGTTGGCAGGATACAGGCCAGTTTGTCCATCCTTGAGTCTGCCTTTGCACCAACCCTGATCATCTTCCTCACCAATTTTGGTAAATTCATCCCCTGCAAAAGCAAAAAAGAAACAGATAAGTCTTTATGGGCAGAAATTGAATTCACTAAATAGAAGTATGTTTTTGTAGGAGTGTAGAACTGCTTAAACAATTGAACTGTATAGTGGTTTTTAAACTTTTTATACCAAAAACCACCTGAAGTAGCAACATCATCACCAACGTTAATACAGTGGTGTAAAAAAAGGCAGATTTATTCATCACCCTCCTCTTCCTCATATACTTCACACACTGGTATAGATTAAATTAGATTAAGATGGAGACAGAGATAAGGTGACTCTGGTCAAAATTCCTGAGCTGCACTTCTGATTTAAATATATAGTAGAACAGTGTTTCTGATTTTCCTCCACATGCCAGCAGAGGGAGCTCAAGCACCACAGGTTGAGAAGATACAGTGTGTAAAATGTAGCCACATTTATTGGGGAAGTTGCATACTGCAGCTGAACTTCCCTCATTTCACACATAGAAAGGGTCATGACAGAATATTCCATTATTCGCTCGATCCGTGGCATAATAATTAAAAGATACAAACAGATGTTTCATCAGTGACTGCATTTATAAAAACATTTTTATCACAAAATGGCAGCAGCAGCAAGCACTTAGTTTGTGAGGAAATGAAAGAGAATTGTGAACAAACAATGTGTGTTGATGAATCTATGTAGCCTTAAGTTTGTATCAGAACTAGTTTGTCCATTGTAGTTATGCACTGGTAACATGTGTTACTAGCGATGGTTGGTATCATTAAGGTTTAAACGATCTGGGGCTTTAATGTAACTCTTATTGGAAACAAAATAAGAAACATTTTTTATTTTTATATTTAGGAGAACTGAAAGGAGAACTGATATTTTAAAGCAGTTATTTTGAAGTTAAATGTTAATAAAATATTTGTTAACAGGACTTTTTGATATGTTCAAACAATCACTGACAGTGACACTTATGCTGAAAGAAAAACCAAACCAAACTATAATTAATTCAATAAATGTACGTACTTGAAGGAGCTCTACTGTATGCTCCGACTTAATGACATGAATTAATGTTGTTACCATTTCAGACAGTAGTTATGAACAGAAAGATCATCCTTTAATTGACTAAAAGTTGCTACAACTAATGATGACATCACTGAAGTGGTTCATCGTGGGTTCCTGCAAACATTAACAGACCTGAGGTGGACGAGGACACAGGAGACACGCGTCAAACTAAACTGTCTCTGAACACTGTGTATTTGCAGTGGTTCAGTGATATTACTCATACTGAACTTGAGGCAACGACTGTTGTTTTTGTCAGTTGTGGTGAAATGTAACCAGACTCTTTTCAATACAGTTGGACACACACACACACACACACACACACACTGACCTCTCCTCATGTGAACTGTCAGAAGGTTTGGTCATGTCTTAGTCAGTACCTGCTTGGAAGCTCAGCTCGTCCTGCTCCTGTCCTTCATAGTCGTACAGAGCTCTGACAGGGACAGAAACGACCGGAGACGCCGGCTCGTCCTCAAACGGATTTCCATCACCGTTGGCAGAGAAAGGGTTAACGCCCGTGTCTTCGTCTGACCAGTCCGGCGTCTTCTCCACACTGCTCACACTGGATACACAGACAAAACAGACACTTAGAAATGGGCTTTTCTCAATATGTATGGGCGTTACACATCGACAGGACAATCCAGCATGCCAGGGGTGAGCACGAACAAAAGTCCAGTGTTAGAAAAGCAAGAACACAAAACACCACACCAAGTAAAGTCATGTCAAAAACACACAAAAAGCCCAAATGCTGCTCCAAATCCACAGATGGCTTTGTGATTCATCCTAAACACATCTTACTATCTGTTCTAAATAAGAGCACAACATGCTTTTGCATGACATGATCAGTGATACAAGGCAGGCATTTTGTCACAAGAGTCACAACTGGATACTACAAGATCAAGAGCTGGAGGTGAAAGTGCTCGTGATGCTACACCATCAATGCAATGCAACGCAACAAAACAACATTTCAAAATGCACATAAAAAATATATACAGGAACAAGCAAATCAGGTTTGTGGATGCGTGATTGGAGTTTAGCCTGGACGACCAGCAGGGGGAGCCACCTTAACACCAGACAGACACACATCATTTACAGTCAGATCTGTTTACAGCTACTGTTGCCAGAGGTTCACTTAGTAAATTCTACTTTAAATAAGGCTGTACCATATTTTCCCTGACAGGTTACATGAATTCAGTTCAACCAAAATCTTTCTATTGTGAATTTTTGTTCCTTTTGATGATTTATAGCACATATACACACCTTTGTGTATATGTGTCAAAAGTTTGGACACACCTTTGGACCACATTAAATGAGAAGGTGTGTCCAAACTTTTGACTTTTGAGGTAGTGTAGATGAAAGAAAAGAGTGTCAATATTCAGATCTGACTGTAAGAAAGAAGCAAATTCAAGTTTCCAAAGCAGAAACATGTTCCTTCAATCGCATCGCATGTAATGTTCTGAGAGACATGAAGGACAGACACACATGGACTGTGTGTGGACATTTCCATCCCAGTGACCATGCAGAACAACACAAGGACCTGCCACCTGAAGGAGGAGCGAGGGAAACAAGAGGAGGAGGAAACAAAGTCACTGAGACTAAAGTATCGGCAGGAAAGAACGGAAAACCACGTGAAGAGTAACGACGGGGAAAAAGAGAAGGCGGGGATGTTTTTCTCCTGTTCACCAACGTTTTTATTTCGTCTTTATTCGCACTGATGTGGTTGACTGTGGTCTGCTGCTCCACGGCTGTTTCCTCTTCCTCGTCTTCGTCTTCTTCGAAGGGGTTCGAGCCCACGGGTGCCGTTTTATTGAGCACAGTAAGACTGACAACATGGGACACAGTGAGAGATGGGTTGTTGACATGAACACACACCAGTGACATACATGATAACAAACAGGCATGTTAAACTGCTACTACGTGATTCAATATTCCCACTTCCATAGCTGCCGGTAATTTAAATTTAAAACCTGTCCCTAAACAGTGACCGTTTCTACCAATCGGCTGTGTTTCTCTGATCTGATGTATCTACAAAAACAAGTAAAGTAGTCAGCATGCATTCTAGTCACTGTTGGTAAGGTGTAAACAAAGCAGGCCTCTGCAGTTTTGTTTAAATACACACATACTGTATACATTGCAAATAAACTGCATGTGTTTTAGTGTGAAGTACACATTAAATCTCCCCTGAAATGAACTGTGCATTATGAAAACAGCCTCAGAAATTTAGCAACACAATCTATGTTTAAGAACATTTCACAGAGTTAAATGTAAAAAAGTTAGGAGGAGTTCATCAGCTGAGTTGTAAACCACTAATGGGACAAACACAGGTACTTTATTTGCTACTGCAGCAGATTAAATCTGATAAGGTTAATGCTTCTTTGAAATAAAAACTGTTGTTTTCTGTCTCTCGCTGTAAAATGAATATGTGCCATCTAAGAACGCTTTGAGAGCACGTTTTTGTGTCTCGTCTCTCGTGTCCACATGTCCTCCTTCACCACATCCATGCACCTTCTCTGTCGTCTCCCTCTTTTCCTCTTCCCTTGAATTTCTACCAATGTGACAGTCTTTTGCCTGTTAGCAAATTAGCTGTTAATAAGCTATTTGTGCTGATCCATTTGTCACACAGCATTTTTCTGTATTGCATTGTCCTGAGTAAAGAATTTGCATCATATAACTTTAGCGATTTTGGCCAATATTAGACTGATACAGATGCTCATCCCTAGTGACATCACAGGGAATAATATTTTCAAAGCACCAGTAACAAAAAGGTGGAGCTCGGGGAACGTTATAGAGAAAAATGAACCACTAATGATTGTACTTTATGTAATAATAAGTATGAGTAGCATCAACAAAGTGTTGCCACTGGTGAATGAAATATCTGCTTTTAACTGAACACAGATAGAAAAGACATCAGATATTTTCATTGTTATGCTCTTAAAGGAGCCACACTCCTCACATCTACTAATGAAAATAAACGTGAGAAAAATATGAAAAATAAACTTCTGTCTGAGAAAAATCCATCTCAAGAGTCACATAAATTGTTACCCTACATTGTGACTTTTCCATGTCCATGTTAAATGTAGTTTTTACTCTCCATATACAGACTTACTGGACCATAAAGAGCCAAAACTTTGAGAGTGTGAAGCAGAGAAACGTCAGCATCTTTGTTTGAAAAGTCACGTCACGTCTGAGGAGTTATTACATCAGGCACAGCTCAGGTTACAGTCTGACACAATGCAACTTAGGGTGGTTTTAGTCAACAAACAAAATACATCCAGTGCCCTGTTAACTGTTGTACACTTCAAATGAATGAGAAACCCCAAATCCAAACTCGATGAGTATGAGAGCGGCGTTTCAGATCCTGGAAAATTAACAAATAAAACCTCAACATCACAATGCACATACAGTACACATGCTATTCCAGATCTAATGTGTAGGAAATGACAGGAGAACAATGTGTGGTGTGAATCCTGCTCGAGGGAGCAGCAAGGTCAGAGGTCAAATGCTCTCCGTGCCTGACATTCCCTCAGTCGACTCCTCTACGCGCTCTTGTGATTTCTGCAAACACTGCAGACGTGTGGATGACGGCACACAGCAGGTGTCTTCATGATTTAATTATAAAGCAAAACCTCATTACTGAGCTACAAAGGAATGTGAGGCGTTAAGCACAAGTTATTTTCCACAAACCGCTCAAACACAAGAGCATTCAATTCTCTAACAACATAGACTGAGCTCTAAGTCTGATGTGTGTTTTTATACTGTGAGGATCAGAATATGAAAGGTTTCAAATACTAATCAGCTGTTTGTTGTCGTTTCCATGAAACACTCTTATGTCCTTGTCAACAAATAACTTCTTATCTTGTCTTCGATCTAGAAACGTTACATAATGTCATGACAAACTGCCGCTCAAACAACAACAGGCTCGGAACCTTTAATTCCCTTTTATGAAAAGTGAAAAATAAAAGATTCTTGTTAACTCAACAAAGCTGTTATTCACTCGTGATAAAACTAAATCTAAGTCTAACATAACTAAGTCATGGGAAATGTATCACTTATGAATATCACCATGTTATGATCATTTACTGGCATTAAAGGCTTCAGTTGCTAACTTTCAGGAATAAATGATGGATTGAGAATCAGATTATAACCCTAATGTTTCCCTGGTTATTTTTAATAAATGTCTGAATACACACACTGGTTTTTCTGACTCAAACAACACTATTCCACTTTCCTATGAATTTTCCAGCCCCAATAATAAAACTAGTACAACAGTGAGTGGGTATGAGTAACATTTCCACATGACTCTTGGCCTGTTTTCGGCTGCAGACCAGCATGACTCCAGTCTCTCAGGGACGACTTCTTTCCCAGCAAACTGCAACTAAATGTTTACTGTTGCTGTGGAAACAGTGGTGCAACTAGACGTCACTCTGGGAGCTTCCCTTATGCAGCTATTTACAAGGATTCCTTCAAAAGACGGACGTCACGGGCAGTGGATCTGCTCTGGTTTGGAGATGTTTTAAGGGAAAGGACACAAAGTGTGTGTGTGTTTTAAGTTCAGATGCTGGGAGTCAGTGTTCAGATTAAACATCTACCTGCTGCTGGTCTTCACCGGCTGAACAGGCTGGTCTGATCCAGTCTGGCTGATGCCGGTCAGTGTGACGCCCTCTGAAGGCTTCTTCTTTTCTCGCCTGCTGAGCGTTCGGTTCAGGTCTATGGACCAGTCCTGTAGAACACACACACACGCACACACACACACACACACGCGCACACGCACACACACACACACACACAGCTGTCAGATGTTCCACTTATGACTGAGAGCCAACAGAGTTTGGTTCAACCTCAAAAGCTGCTGTTACAACCAGTGGTGGGAGAATACCTGCTATGTGCACAGCAACACACACACACGTTTGTGCTTCTATCAGAGTGAGGACACTCATAGACATAATACATTCTCTAGCCCCTTACAACTAGATGCCTAACCCTAACCCTTACCTAAATCCAATTCTAACCCTAACCCTAAAACCAGGTCTTAACCCTGAAAAGCCCTTTAAAGAAGTGAGGACCAGACAAAATGTCCTCACTCTGTAGGGTTTATACAATTTTTGGTCCTCACTCTGCAGCAAGTACAAGAACACACACACACACTTCGATGCAATCCAACAATCAGAAACATTTCTCAGGCTGTGACACCGTCTGCATGTTACGACTCTACATACACGTGTGTTTATACAGTGCAGTGTAAACGTCATAAAATAAGAAATACAACCACGTACAGTTTCCACCACCTGTTGAGAGAAACACAGCACCAAGGGATTTTCCCTCCACCAGATGAAAACCAGGGAGAGTGGAGATTATCTCACAAAAACTAACATCATTCAGAAAATAGTTTTATTTTTTTTTAACCAGCTAACTAACCATAAAATGCTGGTGTTTCCCAAACCTATGTCCAAAATTATATTACTATATTCAGAGTTGAGAAGTTGCTAAATCAAAGAATTATTAACGGAAACACTCAAGTCAGCATTTAATTCAGTAACGGATTAATCAGTATACATTTATACTTATCTTTGCCAAGGAGGTTATGTTTGTGGCTGTCTGTGGTAACATAACCCAAAATGTAACGGACACATTTTGATCACATTTCCTGAGAATTAGAATTAGATTATTCTGTAATGTCACTGTGGATCAATAATCCAGTTATTGTGACCAAGATTTCCACAGTGCTCGTCTGACCCCTTTCATTCACTGTGACACTGTGACAGTGGTGAGCTGCGGCAGCATCATGTGATGCCCTTCTGTAGTTGACAAGGACAGCACTAATGATCGAGGAGGGCCGCTGCAGGGGTCAGAGTTCACAGGTTTGAAAGAAGAGAGAGTTGGCGCCGTGTTAATAGAATCATTAGAGAATTGCTGACATCATCCTGTAGTTAACAGGAGAAACAAAAGCAAAGAACATACAGTGGCCTCTGTGTTCTCTATGTCCTGCATGTTTGACCCACTTCAGACCTGGTTTTAACACCCGTCCTGAGTGATCTGATCATGTTTAGGTCCAGCCCAGTTCAGGTGTGAACGCTCTGAATCTGCCCTGAATGCGACCTCAGATAAAAAGACACATCTGTCCACATTCCTGAGCTGCATGAATGCGATCGATCTTTGGCATTCATCAGACGACAAACTTTGACCCGCATTATCTTTACACTTCTCAGTGGCCGTACGTTGATTATTTGTAGCCACTGCCACAAAATTAACGCTGATCATGACGTTATTTCTTTTTTTAATGATTAAAATGTTATTTCACGTTACAGCAGATGGTTTATCACATCTGTTGTTTTACCTTACAGACGTGGAATGCTGTTTCTATCCCTGTATGAGTGTATAAGTGTGTACACCAGGGAAGAAGTAAGTAAGTTTTTAAGCCTTTTGTTTTGTGCAGTAGCTTCCTTTTTAAAATCATGTTTTCTTGTCATTTGTAAACTTATTTATATTACCGTATTCCCTTTGTTTAGAGGCTCCACGTGTGTCTGGCTGGTGTTTCTTGTTTGTTTTGTGGACTTTCTGTCAGAAATAAAACCTCTTACAAGAGTCTGTGGTCCAGAAATGGTTCCTTTTACTGAACTTACAACTGGACACAAATGTTAAGTCAGACTCGTTAAAACATAATTTTGTTATCGCAAACAAACATGACATCAGTGTGTGTTTGATTAAAGGCCATACCTGAGCTCAGGTAGCCATAGCCAGGTGTGAACAACACTATCTAAATGTGATCAGATCACTGAAGACCAATGTTAATACCAGCTCTAAATGTGTCCTTTGCCTCCTTTTAAACTTACACACAAACACAATCCAGCTCAAAGACAGATAAACAGAAGCAGAGAAGGAGTGAGGGTGTTAGTGTTCCCTTTCACGGCTGCTGTGACAGAACAGCATGCAGAACTCACTACAATGGACCTTCTCTTAAAGGAGCGAGGATGGGACCAGTCCAAATTCTGTCAGACATGGGAAAAGGGAAGCGTGTGCAGAATTAATGCAAAGCAACAAAATCTAATCCTGAAAGTGCAGAGTATAGACAATATGCCGTGAAGAAGTTAGTGTGTCAATGTGGCAGTGACCACTTCTGACAACAGCTACATGGAAACAGCCAGTATCTTTCAGAAGATCAACTATAAGCATTTAACGGTGCATTAGTTTCCTGTGGAGAGCTGCACCCTGAATCTGACCGACAGCTCATCTCTGTAGGCTCTTTTCCACCGCAGGAACCTTTCTTATATTGCCAGGATTTGAAAATCTCTGGCGTGTTTCCACCAAAATTACGTGGGTAAAAGAAGTAACTCCAGACTAGGGACTTTTAAGATTACAAGGAACTTTGGAGGGGCGGGGCTGTGTGCAGAAGGACGCTGATTGGTGGATTACCCTTTTCCTGCGGTTTCTGTGTTAAGAACTTAGTGACTTTGTCTCTATATTTAACGCATATTCAGACCCTCTAGCAACTCTTTTCCAAAAAAATCTAGCATCTTTTTCTTTTGGAGACACCGATGTGAAAACGTGTATCATTGTAAAGGTCTTTACACACTGGACAGAAACAAAGTGTGAATGATTTGTCTGCAAATTATGACTTAGCTTCTCATGGACATCAAGCACGATGAGAAGAAACAAATTAATTATGGGGGGGGGAGATAAATCACATTAGTGTCTGTCTGTGACTAGAGCTGGTTTCACACACACACATGCTGCTGCTGTTCTCTGCTGTTATCTTGAAGCTTGGTTTTCACTCCCACCATCTCACTGAAGCACCTTTACAACCCCCCTCCACATGACTGTAACTGTTTTATACTTTATTCTTCTTTATTAACATGAAACAAACAGAATCAAGTGATCCACCGGCGTGTTAAATGTTTTGACTGTACGTCATCAACAACACTCAACAACTTTGAGGTGTGGTGGAAACACAAACCACAGACTACCTGGAACTCTTTTACCCGGGTAAAGGAGTTCCTGGAAATAAATGTTCCTAGAAATGTTGGTGGAAAAGAGGCTTGCATGTATTTTGTCACAGAGAAGATTTATTCCTCTATATTCTTCCACACAGAAAAACCTCCTATAGAGAAGAGGTGGAGGAAGGTGCCTCACTGGAGCAACAGCACTATAAATGGTAACATAACATGTCAAGCACAAGCAGCTTTTCTTTGGCTTTACCTTCTTTTAATTTCACCTCCTGGTGAGAAAATGACACGACGACGTGACTCTCACTGCTCCTCTGACGGCTGAGGACAGATTTACTTTCACTTCTGCTGTCAAACAGATCGCTGTAAAGCTAAAACTCCTAAAAAGTTATTTTCTTACACAGCTGAGCCTCAGAGACCACCAGTGGTCCTTCATTCATAAGAACTCTGCTAAATAACACATAAGGTCTATCATTATATGTATCAGTCGGAATAAGAATCTCTGTAATAAAGTAAAGTGCAGCACTGTGACCTAATGTGTGCTTGTTTATTGGTTTAAGCGTTTGTACTCCTAAGTACAAATCTTCATCATCAGCATCAGTACCTCAAACTGGGGCCAGTTCATTGGCATGCCAGGGCCATGATTGGACCGGAACCATTTCAAGTCCTCTTCAGCATCAGTGGCAGATATTGTGTCTTCCATGGTGTGGTAGATTGTCTGGAACCTGTGGCGATGACACCGTGCAGGAAACACATTATTTTTCAGTGTAGATGTAAACACAGCTTTGACACTTTTTTTTGGACTGAATTCAGACCTGTGATTGGACGAGAGGTCCAGGTGCTGTTTCACCTCCAGCAGCAGCTCTCTGAAAAAGCGGATGCGTTTGTCTTCAAACTGCTGCCACTGCTCAAACACCTGCTCCATGTTCTCCATGTACTGAGGAGTCAGCTTGTCCAGTTCTTCAAGGGATTTCTCATAGCGCTCCTTAGCCTGGAAGACGAGAGCAACGGTGAGATGAAGACGGAGTCCTGGAGAAGACAGATGCACTAAAGGAATGGAAACTCTACCTTCTGCGCCTCCTGCTGACACTTCTCCACCTTTTCCTGGAGCTTCTTCTGGGCCTCAGGATTGTTGTTGCTCTCTAGTTTGCTGTTGGTTTCTCTGCTGGCTGCCAGCTTCTCCTCTTTACAGGCTGAATGATACGATTTCTTCATCGTCTCCATCTGTGGATTCCAGTTAATATCAATGTCAGTAAACAGCCTCTCATTCAAAAAATAGAAGCCTGTTCCTTAAACCAGCACTTAAGCTGCTGGTGTAAAAATATATGACATTTGAGACTAATTTTGCAAAGTATTTCACAGTCTAAAATGACAACACAATGTTTTGTTTCTCATTTTAATAATAATGTCAGCCAGTGTCCTCACCTGGATGAGACTCACACATAAACAAACACGAGACAATATGCACAACTGACACCCGTTCTGTTCTATACACTCACTGGCCACATTATTAGGTACACCTGCTCAACTGCTCATAATGCAAATATTTAATTAGCCAATCACATGGCAGCAACTCAGCAAAAGTAGGCATGCAGACGTGAAAAAGTATCCGTATTCAGAGTTGACAGAATGGTCTAAAAAGGAGAAAATATGCAGTGTGTTGCAGTGATCTGGGTAAAAATACTTTGTTGATACCAAAGACCAGAAGTTAATAGCCAGACCGGTTTGAAATGAGAGATTAGTAACAGCAACAGATGGTCAGAGCAGCAGAGGACAACGCCCCTCATGCCACGTTATTAGGTTTCCTCTGTACCTATTTAAGTGACTGTTGAGCGTATGTGATGCAAGAGGAATTGTGACTCATGTGTCACTTTATTTTTACACTAAAACATCTCAAACAGATAAAGAATTGAGGAACCAAACTCATCCTGCCAAGTTATTTGTAGGCAGTGCCAAGTTTAACTTGGGCCAAGGCCAGAGGAGACATGTCCCTGCTGAACAAACAATGTGGACAGACATGGGACACTTAAGAAGACAATAAGAACACCCTGTCCTTCATTTTAATCTGCTCAACCAGCATTTATATATTCCTGTATTTGTGCGAGCACAAAAGAAAATGTTGTTCAGTGAAAACAGATAATCTAGTTCTCCATGAATGTGCTGTACTGTATGTGTGTATTATTGACTCTCTGCCTGCGTCTCTAATGACAGATTCTCATTTTCTCGACCAGTTAATTAACCTCATTTCCTCTCTGCCTTCCACCACTTGTCCGTCACTATGGCGACACAACTGCTTCATTCTGTCGCTGTTTAGTGTCTCAGTGTGAAGGCTGCGATGTCACAACCCTGTGATGACATCACACACAGGAAACGGAGGGAGGAAAGAGCCTGAAGGTTGCTAAATATATTTGCTTGTGCATGCATATAAGAGTGGATGTAGTCTTTCTGTTTGCCAGCTGAAGCTAAACATGAAGTAAGAATGTGCTGAAAAGCCACCAGGGGGCAGCTTCACCGGGTGAAGAAGGAACTCTGTTTAAATCAAAGTCTACAGGGAAAATGAGTCTTTACTTCTCACCTGATTTACAATGGCAGTAAAAAGTTTCCTAAGAAGATTTGTGTCAATGTTATCAAACACTTTGTGAACCGAGTAAACAAAAATGAACCACAAAATAAAAATACACAAATAGCAAACAAAAATATCAATTTAATCATTCAAAATTATTGTATTTTATTTGTTTGAAAATACACTTTTGTTTGCTATGATCAGAATTTCACTCTTTGTTTGTGATTCTGACCATGGGCGGGGCTTAGGAAGCTGCCAGCTGATTGGCTACTGAGTTTTGAAGTGACAGCTCAATGGACAGGAAGTAGAAAAGGGCTTGGAGTCACTGTCCGTCTGAACATCTCTGTCTCAAAGATAATCTGACAAATGTTAGACACAGTTATTTAAAGTATTTTGTCGGATGCCGGCGGGGAAAACCTGGGGAATGAGTTGAGTGACTCCAAGCCATTTCTCCAAAACTCAGTAGCCAATCAGCAGGCAGCTTCCTAAGCCCCGCCCATGGTCAGAATCACAAACAAAGAGTGAAATTCTGATCATAGCAAACAAAAGTGTATTTTCAAACAAATAAAATACAATAATTTTGAATGATTAAATTGATATTTAAAGTATTTTGTCGGGGAATGAGTTGAGTGACTCAAAGCCATTTCTCCAAAACTCAGTAGCCAATCAGCAGGCAGCTTCCTAAGCCCCGCCCATGGTCAGAATCACAAACAAAAACCCAGGGAGTGAAAAGAAATGCAAATGAAATTACGATCATTACAAACAAAAAGTGTATTTTCAAACATATAAAATACAATAATTTTGAATTATTCAATCTTTATTTTATTTGCAATCTGTGGTTCATTTTTGTTTGCTCAATTCATAAATTGTTGTTTGATAATATTGACACAACTCTAATTCCATACACGAGTACATACAGAGACATGAAAGAATAAAAGTGCTGCTATGAAAACAGTAAAAAGAAACCTGCAGTGAGAAAATACATTTAACTGGTCGCCACAGTGAGTTTTGACGAGAGTTTCCGTTCAGAATCAGCCCTGAGATGTGACAGCAGGCTCAGTGCTGCTTTGTTTGTCAATGCGCAGGTAGTCATGGAGAGAACAGACGCAACGATGAGTCAGTCAGTTTTAATTGTAATCGTGAAATGAACGGTAAACGTGATGATCAAAGCTGTAATGAGCGGTTTGAAAAGTGACTTGCTTGTCCTGACTGCTTAGGTGTTTATAATAAGAAACACACTTGATGGAAAAACACCACACCACACTACAGCTGTGGAGGAAGAGACAATAAGGGCGATGTACGATTCCCCCCCACATCACACTGCTGCTGCTGCTGCTGTCACCTAGCAACAGAGCAACTTCCAGACACAGTAAAGATTACTAACAGGATACTTTTACTTTTTAACATGTGCACACTTAGCTCTTCAATCAAATGTTCAAAAACTGATTATTTAAAGTACGTTTTTTGGACAGTTTGTTGTTTTGTCTGCCTTCACCTCACTTTACATTTGAGTAAATGTAATTATTTATGTAAGTTTACACATTTTTACTTCCAGATTCTGAATACATGCAGCAAGTGCATGAAAACAACAAAACTTTTTCCTGACAAAGTTTCATGCATACAATATTTAGTTACATCATTGGTTTGATGCAAAATAAATAACTGCAGTGCAGATATAAAAGGAACACTGTGGAGAGACACCATCGATATTGTTTAAATTTAAACCTAGCCATTTTGTGCATAATCTCTTATCATTAAAATGAAAAAGTAAACAGATAAACTCTCCAAAGAAAAACTCACTTGGTTAACCATTTATCTTTTTGCTTATCTTGATAACTTTGTTCCAGATTTTTAAGTCTTTTCTTGATGAAATGGAAATGCAGCCAGTTTCCTGTCAGAGATTAATAAAAGTAATCTGATTGGACAGCTGAGTCACAGCCTTAAAATGGACCCTCCAAATAAAGCAGCCCTTGAGTTTAGACCCAGTTTTTCACTATTTAGGCCTGCAGTGTGTCCTGATAGACAGATCTATCTGTGGCTCTTCCTGAGGTTTCTCCTATTTTTCCCTGTACAGGTTTTTTGTGGAGTTTTCCTCACTCGATGTGAGGGTCAAAGGATAGAGGGTGTCACTTAAAGCCCTTCGAGGCAAATTGTGTTGGTGATGTTGGGCTATATAAATAAAACTGACCTGACTTGACTTAACAGTGAGCTCTTCAGAAGCCTGTAATCCTCACCTCTTTGAGTTTCTTGGCCCAGGGTTTCTGAGCCTTACGGAAGCCGTCATCGGCCTCTTTGGTCTCTTTGAATCCTCCGATCATCTGTTTGTGGTACGAGTCTCTCTGCCAGTTCTTTAGCTTCTCATAGTCTTCTCCCATCAGCGCTGCTTTCACCTCCATGTGGAGCTCGCTCACCTTCTCTGCCTCCGTGCACAACGCAGACCAAGCTCGTTCCAACGTGCCATACTGAGGACCTGGAGCAAGAGTCATTCACAGTCAGGGTTTGCCCATTGACTTCAATGTCTCAGTTATATCTGCATTGGCACATGACATGATACAGCATCTAAAAACGTATAGACCTTTCTCTATGAGTTGCCGCCAGCGCTTGCCCCACTCTGTGAGCTGCTGTGCGTATGACTTTTCAATACGCGCCCGCTCATGAATACAGTTCATCAGATCATTACAGAGGCGGTTGCCGTCGTCGACCCGTTTCACTGTACGTTTGTAGTTACCAACCTGAAAACAGGAGAACAGACACAGAGAGGTGAGGGAAACTGGTGGGGAATATGAATACGAGAAATAATGTGTCAGTGACAGGGCAGTTTTCACATCTCACCTCCCAGAAGCTGTCACTGGAGACATCAATCATGGAGTCATCGTAGGAGCCCGACATCGCTGCTGCCCTCAGTTACACTGTCTTTAGGGCCTGGAAAAACAAAGAGAGACACATACAAACTGAAAAAAAACATAAAACATGCCAACTGTTTCAACTTGTGCATCTTCATACAATCACTTCATCATAATAACAATGACGTGCTGCAAGACTTCATAAAATCACATTTCTAGTCAAAATGTGTCAAATTTGATTTAGAACATGTCATTTAAACTTGAAATATCGTGACGTGCTTCACAAATAGAGAAGTCAGTTTGTTACAGTGTGTAATCTCACCTTTAGACATCACAAATTCTTACACACGACTTTGAAATATTTTGTATTTACCGCTTCAAAACGTTCTGCAAACAAAATCATTTAACCAAAAGTGAAAACTTTTATTGTGTGGTTTTTTTTATGTGGTTTGGCATAAAACAATATGCACAAAGAGGAAGAGAAACATCTTTAAATTAGACAGTACATCTCTTTTTTGCACTTATGAAACCAGCAGCTGACAGACAACGGCATCAGCACAACACTGTAGACCACAGCGGTAACTCAGTCACAGATAAGAGAGTGAAGGAGGTGACGAGTGGTTAGAGCAGTGGAAGATGAGGACGATGAGGACGATGAGGACGATGAGGACGATGAGGACGATGAAGACGATGTGGGAGGGAAAGTGTGTCGTCTGGTTTGATGGACTCATCATCACCAACCTTGACATGAAACAAACTCCAGCCACAGTTGTCTCCAATAAACTACAGTAATAACTGTGAAGGTGTGTGTGTGTGTGTGTGGCTGGTCTTCCTCATGTTGTGGGGACCTAAATGTGTCTCCACACTCACATTATGGGGACTTGTCTTCCTTATAGGGACAAAAATCAAGTCCCCATAACGTAAATGACTCCATTTTAAGGTGAAGACATGTTTTAAAGTTAGGCTGAGGTTAGGGTTAGGTTAAGGGTAGAGGTCAGGGTTAGGGTTAGGACACTAGTAATTATGGTTAAGGTTAGAGTAAGTCTGCAGGAAATGAATGGAAGTCAATGGAATGTCCTCTGAAGTCATGGAAACCAGCATGTGTGTGTGTGTTCTTGTACATGCTGCAGAAAGTGAGGACATTTTGACAAAGTGAGGACATTTTGGCTGGTCCTCACTTTTTTTCACCCCTTAAAATGGCTTGGTATTCTGTCAATGAGGGTCCTCACTCTGATAGAAGCACAAACGTGTGTGTGTGTGTGTGTGTGTGTGTGGGACTGTGAGATAGAAAGAGGCACAGTGGGTCACTTCCGTATCTTTGACACTGTCTCCACAGACAGTCCTCTGTTAGTCTTCCCTCCCCTTCCTCTGTCCTCACATCCATCATTTCAAACTCAGCAGCTCCTCAGACAGTCTCTCTTTATTCACCGCCTCATTCCTCTCCTCCATCCTCTTCCTCTCCTCCATCCTCTTCCTCTCCTCCATCCTCTTCCTCTCCTCTATCCTCTTCCTCTCTGCTCACTTTCTCGTTCCTCTCTTCTTTTCAAAATCAGACTAAAGCCTCTTCTCCTCCTCTCTCTCACTCTCTCTTTCTTTCTCGGGCTGCAACATCTCATTATTTTCACAAATCGATTAATTCGCTGATTAGTTTTTTCAATTGGTACATAAATGTCAGTAAATATTGATTGGCGAGTTTTTTGGGGTTTTTTGATGACTGCTTTCATGTGTTTAATGTTTAAACATTATTTTTATTCAAAATACTGTATACAATTGCACTTCAGTGCAGACCTTAAATGTAGACTGGAGAGACAGACCAAGACAGTTATTGTTCAATAACTAGTTATTGAGTTAAGCCATTTTTTGGTATAAGTTGTTATCAGTGAACAGTTATATTTTATTAAACAAAAGGAAATGTGGCGTCAATTATCTGCCATCAGCTGCCCAGATTTCGGTCGACCTCTGATCAAGGATAAGGCTGTGTTTGGGCAAGGCCGAGTCCTTTAAAGGACAGCTGTGTGTGTGTGTGTGTGTGTTTGTGTCTGTGTGTGCATGTGTGTATGAGTGTGTGTGTGTGCGTGTGTTCTTGTACTTGCTACAGAGTAAGGACCAAAAATCATATAAACCCTACAGAGTGAGGACATTTTCACAGAGTGAGGACATTTTGTCAAAGTGAGGACATTTTGTCTGGTCCTCACTTCTTTAAAGGGCTTTTTCAGGGTTAAAACCTGGTTTTAGGGTTAGGGTTAGAATTGGGTTTAAGTTAGGGTTAGGGTTAGGCATCTAGTTGTGATGGTTAAGGTTAGGGTAAGGGGCTAGAGAATGTATTATGTCTATGAGGGTCCTCACTGTGATAGAAGCACAAACGTGTGTGTGTGTGTGTGTGTGTGTGTGTTGTCCCCTCCAGGACACAGTTTTGGACACAGGCTTGTATTGTGGTCACCAAAAGGCAGAGGAGGCAAAATAACAATCCTCTCTTTAACTGTATTTGTAGTTTACAATCAGCTCAGTCACACAGAGCCACGGCCACATCAACTGATGCTGTCAGACATATTTACACAGGAAACTACATTATCATGTTTAGGACAAGAAGAAGAAGAAGAAGAAAAAGAAGAAGAAGAAGAAGCCGTAAACTAAATATTTAATCAGCATAAAAGATGAAAAACACAATGAAAAACACAATATCTGAGAAAAAGAACTGAAACACTCGAAATCGAATGCATTCATCACATTTGTCACTTATTGACACAAATCTAATTCCATGTATTCTCTGCATATATGCAGAGCAAAGGACCAGACTTGTTTGTTGCTTCAACCTCTAACAAGCACTAACATTAACGAGCTGTTGGATTCTCTGTGTGATAAGTGTCACGTCTTGAGTATGAAGATCAGATTCTGAGTCAGTCAGACTTTTTTCCCTTGTTCACTACGGCGGCACAAGAGAGCAGCACATGGACCAAGACACAAATATCCACTCACGGTTCTGACATCAGTCACTGTAGTGAGGAAACCCACATCAGTGACGCATCACATCATGTACAGGTTCCTCCTATGACCCAGAAGGAGGAACCCAACTATTCACACAACACATGTGACCAAAAATCCTGTTAGCATTAATGCAATACTGATGCGTGCTTACACACACACAAACACACACAAACACACACACACACACACACACACACACACACACAGTCCATTTGGATGACATTTTGTTTAAAGATATGGTGTTGATGACGACAGCTGTAGCTTTTCATGAAAATCAGCTGCCAGACTTTTGCTTGGTAAGTATTAAAGATTAATGTGACATTAAGGGATTAAGGGGTCATATTGGATTTAGCATTTCTTTGATATCACATCCAGTGATTTTGACCAGGCGTAAGAATTTGCGACATCCAATGTGCATGAGGGAATTACAGTGGTTTGTTGAACTTCAGAAAAAAACCTTTAACTGCAAAACTGCAAAATGCAAGATCTGGCAGGTTTGTCTATTCAGGCTTCTGTAGAAACGTCAATTCAAGATTAAGTAAGACTTTTTCTAAAAGTAAGAAAGCCAAATTATTTTTTATTTTAATACGTGCATACTAATGGGTAAAATATTTTTTCTAGAAACCCACCCTCATAAATCTTACACTCCAGACTGATAAGTCACTTCTAAAGACATGGTTTATTTGGAAAGTTTTCCCTGATTTTTATTTGAGTGTAAATCTCCGGTGTAAATCTTTTTTATTACACCATACAACCTGATCCTTATTTCTTTTATTCTGCTGATTTTTATAACCTGTCTGTAATGGAGGACTTTGTAATGTAAATTTTAAAAGTAAAAACCATAATAAAATACGGATACATCACTGAGCTCCAAATGAAGGTAACTATGGCATTAGATTTGTCTATATTATCGAACAATACTCAAATTGCAAACAAAATATCGACGGACAGCGACACAAACCTGTGTCTACTTCCTGTCCACTGAGCTGTCGCTCCAAAACTCAGTAGCCAATCAGCAGGCAGCGTCCTAAGTAGGGCTGCAGCTATCGAATATTTTGGTAATCGAGTATTCTATCAAATATTCCATCGATTCATCGAGTAATCGGACAAAACATACTTTTTATCCTATTCCTCCTGTTACTTTGACTTTGCTGCGTTTGCTCATTTTCGTACAGCTAAACTGTCCACACACGTTACCCAAAGCTCTTCTGCTTTGTAGGGGACGCATAAACTGTGACGTAAGCACGTTGTGTCACACTAAAAAGAATCCGTGCGAAACGTGAGCTTTAAATTTAATTAAACAAGGCTTCGAGGCAGAGGAAATTCCTCTATCATGTTTTGAAATCGAGTTACTCGAGTTACTCGATGAATCGTTGCAGCCCTGGTCCTAAGCCCCGCCCATGGTCAGAATCACAAACAAAACCACCAAAACTTTGCAGGGCAAACACAAAAGAGTCTTTGTTGTTTGGTAATATTGACTCAAATCACATTCTATAGGTAACTGCCTTGTCCTTTGACCTAAATATGTTTTTCTCCTAATAACGCTACATTAAAACAAGCACATACAGATGAATCAAAAATTACCTTGCATGTCTTACACTACAACAGGGTTTTGGGCATTCCTTCAGCACAAAAGCTCTTTCCCAAGTCCAATATAATCATGAGCAAACAGGAACAAATATCAGCACACCCTTTGGCACCGTAGGACAGGAGGAGGGGGAACCGAGGTGAACAATTGAATGTGGCTTGACCCAGAACTGTAAACAATGCTGTTGACTAAGCTGAGGTCTGAAGTCCACTGGCTCTGTCGCTCAGTGGGAGAACGCTGGAAAATTCAACAATCTGTGTGCTGTCACACACAAGCAGAAAACACATGGGAATGAGGAGAAACTGTAAAACAAAAAACTAATTGGCTTTGTCTAAACATGAAGTGGCAAGTCTTCCTTGGCAAGAAATCCATTATTTCATCAAGGTTGAACAAACTTGGGCTTCTCAAGATTACAGCCATAGAGATTATGTAATCTAACATAACAGTGATATCCACCGACAGCTGATAAGCAAATGTACAGAGTATGCTGGAATTTGGCTGCTGAAAAGAGTTTCAAGATACGAGAGAGTGGATGCATTCCTCAGTGGCACCATACTTAAACTGAACCTTGCCCAGTTAAGTTCCCATACAGTCATTTTTCATCTAAAACATGCACAAATTTAAACCCAAACTAACACACGGGTCTGATTTGGCAGTTTTTAACAACTATCAGCTCTCTGCCGAGCTGCAGTGGCTGCTGCTGCCTGCAGCCGCCGGCTAAAAGAGGAGATGCAGCGAGTGAGACAGCAAAAGAAAAAATAAAAGGGACCATGTGTGATATTAAAAGCACATGAACCCTGAAGCTGAGTCATGTCACAGCGACAGACGAGATCCAAGTGACCTTTACAGCTGCTGCAGGGAGGGGGACAATCTACGATTCATTGTTGCAACTAAGGATTATTTTCATTATCAATTAATCTGTCAATTATTTTCTCAATTAAACAGTTAGTTGTTTTGTCTATCAAATGTCAGATAATGTTCAAAAATAATGGTGTTTCTGCCAAACCTCAAAATTATGATGTTCTCAAAGGTCTGTTTCCCAACCCTCATAACATTTTTATTTGTTATTAGTGTATTAGTTTTAATGATTTCTTATACAGAGCAAGGAAACCAGAAAATATTCAAATTTAAGAAGCTGAAAAATCAGAAAGCTTTTATTAAATATTAAAAAGAATCACCCAACTTAGAAACTGATTGTCATTGTTTTAAATGTTTTTCCAATGTGCTGTTAAGCAGAGCAAATCATTTTTAATACTGGAAGCATGTGCTTTGGTCAGATGAGTCCAAACCAGAGCTCTTTGTTTTGGAGACAGAAGACAGAGGCGTATAAGCCAAAGAACAGCGTCCCCACAGTGAAACACGGTGGTGTGAGGATTATGCTGTGGGGATGCTTCAGTGAGTCTGGAACTGGGAATCTCATCAAGGTGGAAGGAATCATGAAGAAACAAGGAGATGTGAAGATTCGGAAAGAAAACCTGAAGCAGTCAGCAGCAAAACTGGGTCTGGGTCGT
>JAFBJR010000435.1:91176-182213 GCA_016785285.1 Brachirus orientalis
GTTTTTGGTTTTTGTGGAATAATTTCATTTCTGTGTGCAAAGTCACATAATGGAAGCATCCAAAATAAAAGTACGATGTTTGAAAAAGCTGTGTTAAAAATTCTTTGCTCTGTTCAACAAAAATGCTTTTAAAACAATGATATTTTCATAGGAGGATAATAAGTTTGTCCTCAAGTGTCTATGGTGTAGTTAGGACTTACTGAGGGCACACATCGGTAGTATACTGTATATACCCCACTATATATGCTACTCACATCAACCAAAACAGTAACGTAATAAGGAAGAGAATAAGTCAAAATGCCTGTGAGTGAAGCAGCCTCTAAACTGCATCTTCAGTGGGACATAACAACAACAACAACACGACTCAGGGAGAAAACAACCGCACACCGGACCTGTCACAGACCGCACACCGGACCTGTCACAGACCTGTCACAGACCGCACACCGGACCTGTCACAGACCTGTCACAGACCTGTCACAGACCGCACACCGGACCTGTCACAGACCTGTCACAGACCGCACACCGGACCTGGTCTGGACCTGTCACAGACCGCACACCGGACCTGTCACAGACCTGTCACAGACCGCACACCGGACCTGGTCCAGACCTGTCACCGAACCTGGTCTGGACCTGTCACAGACCTGTCACAGACCGCACACCGGACCTGTCACAGACCTGTCACAGACCGCACACCGGACCTGTCACAGACCTGTCACAGACCACACACCGGACCTGTCACAGACCTGTCACAGACCTGTCACAGACCGCACACCGGACCTGTCACAGACCGCACACCGGACCTGTCACAGACCTGTCACAGACCGAACACCGGACCTGTCACAGAGCTGTCACAGACCTGTCACAGACCGCACACCGGACCTGTCACAGACCTGTCACAGACCTGTCACAGACCTGTCACAGACCGCACACACTTCACAGATCAACCACTTCTCACCCACTAAAAGAATGACACTGTTTAATGTTGAGTGAATCAGGAGCGTCACTCAACAAAAATCTCATCTGCGTCTAAAGTGACGACATCAGCTGCTTCTGTGAGAATCAATAGCTGCTGAAGAATCAATTACTGCTGAAGACAAGAAATCCATTCTCCTGAGGGCCACAGTGCCAGATTTTATTTCCTGCTAAATAATGAGACACCCTAGTCATCTCCACTTAATGGTCAGTGCAAGCGAGAAACCAAAGCTACACTGTGTGTGTGTGTGTGAGTGTGTGTGTGTGTTACCAAAGTGAAATTCAAATAAATACATGTAAAATATTAGTAAGAAATTGATAAACGTACATACACACAAACATTAAGTATTGTGCTTTTATTATTCTTCATCACTTGTTTAGTCAACACATTGTCACCAGATGGTGAAAAATAGCCACGACTTTTTTACCACAGACCTTGTTGATGTTATCAGACGTCTTGTTTTGTCTTACCAACAGTTTAAAACCCAAATATTATAACCAGCAAATCTTCACACTTAATTTATTGTAAGCACATTTTCTTCTGCTAAAACAATTACATTAGCTGATTAATAGTAGGTCAAACTAAACTGCAAAAGAGCTAAAACAATTAATCACTGATAAATCAATTACAAAAAGAAAACATTTTTAAATAACTGATTGATTGGTTTGACCTTTTAAAAAATAAAATAAAAAAAGCCCTGTGTTTTTTCCATCTTCTTAAATGTGAATATTACCTGGTTCTTTATTTATAACAAATAAATCAAAAATAAAATTTGGTTTGTGGACAAAAAAGACATTTGAGAACATCATCATTTCAAGGATTAAGTAAAACCAATCAACATTTTTCAACATTCGCTGACATTTTATGGATCAAACAACAATTAATCCATTCATTTAGTAAAATACCCAACATATTTGTTGATGATAAAAATAAGTGTAGTTGGTCGCGGCCCACACAAATTTACCAACTGAATTTTGCCAACACCTCAGTAAAGATTTATCTGTATTACTTTTTAATAACATGCATAAAATTAAGTTTTAATTAATGTAAAAACATGGAAATTATTTGTTTACCATTTCAAAGTGATGTCAGGTGACGCTAAATTATGCACAACTTTGCTCTTGTTGTGAATAAACTCTGCTATAGTGTAGTGTATTTTCAGCATTTTCTGATGTTGAAACACAGATAATTATTCCATCATAAAAATAATTGTGAACTGTTGCTGCTAAATAATCAAATTATTACATGAGTACACATAATCCAGGTTAAACCACAGCCATCTTCTTACTGAGCCTTCATTTTTATTGCAGCTCCACACCTGTTAAGTTTTGTGGTTGTATCTTATGTTGTTGTGATGTTGCTATGGTTACAATATCTGTCCACCAACAGACAAACAGAAGGACATAGAGATAGAGAGTATGACGAGCACCTGCCAAAACACACAGAACCACCTCGGTCTTGGTTCCTGCCACAGTCGCTGCCTGCAGGATCACATTTCACCACGATGACACAAGAACACACACAAATCCCAGCTTCTGCTCTTCAAGGAAATTTCAGGAAGACAGTTTCATTACATAAGAACAAAGCTGAAAACATACTCTTAAGTTCTGTGCTGCCAAATAAAAACGGCTTATCTAACCACGGGCGATGTTTCCATTTCCTTCTTTTGTTGCATTAAATGCCTGCAATGTCTCACAGGAGGGAAGTGCAGCTGAGCTGATCCATCCCTTCAATATTGCAATTTCACAGCAGGACGTTGCTCAATGCTGAACGGGCTATGAGGGAAAGCTTGAAGGTCACAAGTTTCCATGGCCACTGCAGGCCATGACCTTGACTTTACCTCTTCCCTCC
The DNA here is from genome assembly GCA_016785285.1 of Brachirus orientalis. Lineage (NCBI taxonomy): Eukaryota > Metazoa > Chordata > Actinopteri > Pleuronectiformes > Soleidae > Brachirus > Brachirus orientalis. The sequence goes on from JAFBJR010000435.1 coordinate 94,001, forward strand.
GTCCTAACATCAGCCCAACAGCTGCATTTGACTGCAAAGCTCACAGAAATATGGCCTTTATATTTCTGTGTCCTAACATGACAAAGTCCCTGCTGTCCAGCATGTACAGCAGCTACTGTGAAGAGCTGCGAGCAACAGTAAAGAGGCTCGCAAACACAAGACAGTGACACAATTGGTCCGTTAACACCAACGCCAACATCAACTGTATAACTGACCAAAAGCCCTTTGCTCCACGGTCAGAGGAACACAAAGGCATTTGTCCACACTTTCAGGCATTTTCCAGTGGAGGCGCCAGCAGCATGGTGAGGAATATAATGGAGGGAAACTCAGTATTACGTGACAGGGAAGGGGGAGATCCTTACTTCACCAACAGACAAACACTCATGTGATGCATTTAGAGCAGCAGACCTTTCAGGAAAGTCCCATAGAGGAAGTCCATCAGTGAACCATCTGATCTTTATGTGTGTGTTCTGGACACAGCAGAAAGGTACAACAGGCGTAGGCATTTTAAACATTCTGTGGTGTTGTCACATTATTTACAACAACCAGAATGTCTGTGATCGGGACATTTGCTTATCACTTTATCTACTGATTATTCTTTTTATTGATCGTTTAGTCTCTCTTATCATCTGGAATTGGTTTTACAATTTTAGTGGTCACTTTAAAAGCCCTTGGCTCCTGGTTATTTAACATAACTTTTACTGTCCTTAACCACTCACTGACATCTTCAAATACCTCATTACAGATCATTTACAGACTAAATAAAGACATAACACTAAAAGAAAGTTCAGGTAGTTTGAAGTGTGGTTGTATGAGGCACTGTATGTGAACCAGCATTGGATATGGACACTCACACCCACTGATAACAAACATGGCTGCCAGCAGGAATTTTCCTGCACCAAAGTCCATACAGAAGATCATGGAACATAGAGTTGATAATCCACTGCTGCTTCCATTACTGACTTCCAATGTGTTTTCTTTTGAATTGGGTGTTTGAAACCCTTCATTGTGATTAACCTGTGTAACACAAACTCATCAAACAGGGTAGCAGTAGACCAGCAGCTCCTGCCTCAACTCCTGTCTCGCCACAAGTAAAAAAGCAGTGATTTCTAAATGGATTTTGGTCCAGGAGAGTGAAAATTTAAACTTCAGTTTTCAGCTGGAAAAGGCTGTCATACAACGAGGTAAAGTGTTGAACATACCTCTCAGTTATCATAGACTTAAGCTGACACAGATAGCTTCTGAAACTTTTGTTAAGCGGATAAAATGTGTTGACAAGTCTCATGAGCTTTCTACTACAGGCGTGCACACTTAGAAAAACTACGGAATGTCTCTTTAATGCCTATTTATACCAACAGGAATCACCAAGGCTACAGGACCCACAAACAAGCAGAGATCCCTCCAACCCTAACCCTAACCCTAACCCAACCTAATCTGGGCCACAGTTCTAACTTTAACTTAGAGTCTACACCTCCACCATCAGCACAAAAGGGAAGCAGCTGCTTTTCACATGACTTTCACTCCTGCTCCATCCTAACACTACACTTTACATGGATGTAAAACGACTTCTGTGTCACTGAGTCATGACTGATCACTTCCACTGATTCAGTACAATATTATGAGTACGAGCTCTTTGTCCTGGGCCATGTTCTCTGTTCCCTTTGGTCTCATGTGATTAACAGCCTTCAGTGATTCACTGTCTCACTGGGAAGACAAAACCTTCACAGATAAGATGTAAAAAGGCATCTAATAATAAGTGAGCTAATCAGGGGTGTGAAGAATAACCAACACACATCATTGTCATTGTAAAGTAAAACTCAGATACTCCAAGTGTGTCAGTACTTAAAACTCTCTTTACTGTTAAATTGCACTTCTGTCTTATTTGAGTCACATTAAGTCACTCATACACATAGTACTATTCAATTTTTTGTATGTGGACGTTTCTTCACTGTACTTGTGGGCAAAATACTGTGTAGAGCAAGCTCACAGATTAAATAAATAAACAAATAAAACAGATCAAATTTGAAATTAAAGATGTGTCATGAGAAGATATATTGCTGAACGCAAAGGATACTTAATAAAATAAGATTTACTGTTTTAACCCGTGGAATAGTCTAAGATGAGGCTAAATATCAACATTGGACGACTGTTTCAAATTATATACACATCAGCTGGAGAACTAAATATTATGCAGTAAATAATATACTGTAAGAATTATATATGTATATATACACACACATACACATTTAGGTATTTTAGGTAGTATTTTTTCAATATTTTAATTTTATTTTTTCTCTGATGTACAGCACTTTGTTTCAGCTGTTGATGGCTTTACAAAGTTGGATTGGATAGGATTGGAATAAGTGCGGAGCAATAAAGACATACCACATTATCTTGCGGGCCAAATACAATTGTAGGGCGGGCCGCGTGTGGCCCCTGGACCTTGAGTTTGACACATGTGGTTTAGAGCATTAATATCTGTCAATGTCCGGCCTGACATACGTTTTTAACAACTTCTCAACTGGAACACGATCAACTCGGAGGCGACGTCACTCCAAGTTCCATCTTTCAATGTAAAACATCATATACATTTGTTTGTGTTATGTAATGACATGAATAGCCTCTGAACCGCCATCTTATTTTAATATAATGGGCTTAGTGTGTCAGACAGAATTTACTTTATATTCACAAAATCTAAAATGTTTGTTTGTGCATCGTGTCTAACTGTGCATGTGTAAACACTATTGTCTTTTTATGAAATACCTATGTGAATGTGATAAATGTGGCTTATTGAAAGTGAATCATATTAAATTTAAGTGTCTTGCCTGAATCACACTGTAGCCCATGTAAGTTACACACTCTTTTCATTTAGAATAAAGGGGATATAGTTTATAAATGTGCAGGATGATACGACGCGATTGACCACAGCGTTATCTTTACTTGTGAAAGCTGCCCCACCCTTTAACACTCCGGGCAATTTCACACCAGCGTCTCCGGGCAAAACACTTCAAAGCTGGAAATAAAACCAAACGTCTTAGGGCAACGTATTTAAAGCAGCGTTGGTCAAAATACATGTGTTACACTTTTTAAAAACCACACACTGATGATACCAAGCTTCTACACTGTGTTACAGAGACAGTCAGCTGTTAGACTGGATTAACTGCAGCTTTATATCTTATTACGAATGTAAAACAACTCAAGTCAAACACAGACTAAACCGTATTTAATTGAAGTTCAGTTTCAGTGCATCTACTTCCCTCCAATGGGAAGTAAGTGAACTTTAACGTTAGCTCCCTAGCTTTAATGATAGCAAATTAGCCACTGCCCCTTGGGTAAAAAAAAAAGTTATAAAACGTACGAATTAAAAGCCTCAGTACAAACTCACCGGAAAATAGTTTGTTCCTCTTCACGGTTTGTGTTTGGCTTATGTGTAAAGTGTCTTCTCGGTGCCAATTTACAAACCTTTTCGGTGATTTTTCCACTCAGCAGCGGAACCATGGATCGACTGACTGACACACGGCGGCGTCAGACAGCTGCACTCAGTGCTGCGCAGCACGTCCGGCCAAGGTTTTCAAAATAAGACAACTGGGAAAGAAGGTTGTGCGTTGGTTCATATTCAATATGTAAAACCAAGTGTGGCGCAAAATGAATTGTACTCTTTGTATGATATGGTACATTTCTATAGCACATTTAAAAACAACAGAGCTGACCAAAGTGCTGAAACATTGTAAACTAAACGCAATATATATAAAAATAATAAGAACAGAATATAAAACCAGTAAAACACAGAAAAAGATCAATAAATCCTATATATTCAGATTCCGAATTACTTTAATGCTCATTACAACTTGGATTGAAATGGAAAAATCCTCTTTACATCACAAAAAACAATAAACAAAGTGTCCTAGTTGTATGAATAAAACTATATACAAGTGTGTCATATATAAATATGTGATTTGCACAGGATTCAAGAGAATATAAAAGGAAAAGCATGGCAAAGCAGTATTTTGAATGGGCATGAAATAATTAATTCAAAACACTTTAAATTAACAAATGTGGCACTGCCGTTGAATTGTTTCCATTCACTGTGTTTTCACGTATTATATTCAATGATACTTCAGGTAATTTTGTTAAAGTATTGTGTTTACAATGTCATATAGTAATTATAATAAGCTAACAATAGGTATTTGCCTTCTCCACTTAAATGCTGCTAAATTAAGATGTTTCTCCCATGTTTATGCTTGAATCCTTCAATAAACTACCTTCAGAGAGATTTTAACAAGAAATAGTATTTCTACATTTTTGTTTGTGGGCTTTTACATACAGTAAATATATACGTTAATTCAACAACACTAATGTTACGCAGCATCTAAGGAATTTAATGTAACATGACATTACACTCAAAGCAAACATACAGTTTGAGTTTCTTAGTTGTTCCACGTGTCAGGCAAAAGTCCCCAGCTTTATTTTGACACCAGCAGATTTCTGCTCTACTTTTGCTCTACCACTGAAGAGTGATGAGCTTTATGCAAACTCTGTCTGACGTCACATCCCAGGGAAGAACCTCTTTTTTGTGCAGAAGCACTGAGTGGTTCCCATCAGGAGGGCAGATATTTTTGTTCATGAAACGTCAAAACAATAGTTACTGTACATACAATAGGACCCTTTGTTTCTTAAGCTCACTGCACGTGTGTGTTTGCACATATGAAACCCATTACCTTCAAATATGGTTTGCATATTGTTGATTTGCACACAACAGATCAACAATGTACTTCAAATAGCATGTATGTAAATAAGTAACACATGTTGAAAACTGTCACCTGAAAATTACATTTTGCTTTAACATATAAAGGATGAATTAACTAGTCACTGGAGCATCTGTCCTACTTTGATTTTAAGTTTTAAAAATAAATACTCTGTGGAAACTGTGCTCACAAATCCTCTTCATGTTAAAGATCAATTAGACAAACAGTTCATTTGAACCAGTTTTTGTTTGTGCACAAATGACACAATGAAATAATGGAAACATGAATGTAGATGCTTTTGTGTTGTTTCCTCACAATCAGAAACCAATAACGACCAATACTTTTTTAAACCAGATGTCAGATTTAAATTTGAAGCAGATTTACAGTATATAAGTCTGTTAGACCTACAGCTGGATATTTAAATAGCTAGAACGATCTTTGAATCACTTGCTCTCTGAGGGAACTGAACTGTGTCCACCACAACCTAGAAAGAAAAGGGTTCCTGTTGGTAAATGAGACTTTTAACACTTCAAAATAAAACGTCCTAAATAGACAAACTGATGGACCAGTTCAGCCATGAATCAAGTCAAGGCAGCACCAACATGGACATTTCACTGTAAAGAACATTTAAATGTAGTGTCACACAGAGAAACGTCATTAACTCAACATTAATCTGTGTTAATGATAAGGTTTAAAGCTGCAGTGAGAACATAGACTCGTGTCTCTCCTGATCCTTTCAATGACACTTCTCGTCTCTTCTTAGCTCAGGATGATGTGGATCAACTCACTTCAGTCTCATCACGCAGCAACAGAAACCACAAACTAGTGATGAGGAACCGTGTCACGCAGTGATCTACTTTATTGCCGTGGTAACAGCAAGGATATTTGACCTTTATTGGGCTGACCTCTGAATAATCCTGACACTTTACTTTCATCAAAGGCTCACTTAGGTTAACACGGCATGAAACTGAATTCTATAAAGAGCAAACTGTTAATTAAATGGCAAAAAAAGAAGAAATGCTCATCATACAAAAGTAGCATTTAATCACCAATTAATTTATTACACGAGAACAGAGTGAAAATGATACTGTCTGTTTGTACAGTATGGATTTCTAAGACTGACATTAGTTGCTTATATAAAACCCTTTTACAGCTGGTTAGAAAATAAAAAGGTATTAAACACAAGCAGTCTAGTTTCATGGTTCTCAAACTGTGGTACATGAACCAGCAGTGGTACGCGAGCTTCCTCTGATGGTACTTGAGTGCATAGAAGATGAAACAAGAAAAACAGAACATTGAGAAATAAATAAAATAATAATAATAATAATAATTATACAGTAGTCACCTTATCTGCGGCTCCATCTTAATCTAATTTAATCTGTACCAGTCTGTGAAGTATATGTGAGGAAGAGGAGGAGGATGATGAATACATCTGCCTTTTTACACCACTGTATTTTAACGTTGGTTAGTAAGGTTACTACTGCAGAGCTCAGTATTTTCTCAGGTGATTCTTGGTATAAATCTTTTAAGAACCATTGATCTAGTTGAGCTGAATAATAATAAAACTTTCCTTGATTTTACTAGTGTTTTGTTACAACCTTGTGTTTTCTCATGATTTTCCTCTCAACAGTTTACAGAATTAGAGTTTAAAGGAAAAATAATAATTAAGAACATGTTGATTTAAGATTTTGTAACGGATTAAATTAAAGCCTCATGTTACACGGAAAACACCACCATAATTACTGAATTAGTGATTTAATCCAACAGGTTAACAGTTTCAATGTGTAATATTGCAATTCATAATATTCTGATTGATACAGAAGAGGGTTTTCTTTTCCAACATTGTTCAAAAACGTTCACCGTCAAAGGTTCAATATTTCAGCTGTTGCAGGAAACTTGTGGTTCAGTGTGAAAACAGGCAGCAACTGTAACGTCAGTGAGAATCAAAGTGCATCATGGGATATCATGTACTCTATGTAAATGAATGGCTTCAGTGATGAATGCAGCCAATGTTAATGAACCACTTCCTTCATAAAGACACTGATAATGAACACATAAGAAACATGAGTAAACTTGTTCATTTAAAGGTCCATTCAACATTTTCTTCTGTTCATTCTATCAAACTGTGCTGAGTCCAGTTAACATGTTGTTAATCTTCTGTGTTCTGCTTTCCAAATGCAGCAAATTCTCTTTTTCTTTCCCAGTTGCAGCTCAAACTGTCACAGTCGCCTCCCAAGGTTCCATCTGGTCTTTTCTGACACTGTCTTTAGTTTCGACTTCATTTTTACACCAACAGCAGCTGTAACCTTTTAACTCTGCAAATACAGTTTGACCTCATTGTTGCTTTCCTCCGTCTGTAGTGAGGTTAATGCCTCATGTGCCTCAGTCAGTTTCCCATTGGGTCCTTTTTCATCCCCCTGCCCAACCGTTGGACCCAGTTCCATTGTACAGGAAGTCAGTAAGGGTCAATGACAGCACCTCACTTCCAGGTGGCGGCAGTGGAGCGAACTCCCGCACTCCCCTTGGTGCCCTTTGACCCGAGCGACTGACCCGAGCGACTCCGCATGTCACGCTCGGCATTCTCGCTCTGTGCCTGCTCCTCATCATACCTGGTGACGCAGTGAAAGAGTTAAAGTCACGTGTGAGGTCGTTCCAATCCAATCCAATCCAAATGTATTTGAGCATGAAGGTGTGAGAAGGTGGAGCAGCTCAGACAACAAATCACAACAGGCTGTCAACACGGTCAAAACATGTTGATATCATGGTCCCACAGAGTTGTCCTCTCCACAGAGTTGAGTCCACTGACTCATGCCTTCACTATCTCAGTTTCAACAGTGGACACAGACATTTATAGTCTGCAGGTAATGGATCTCCCATTTATTCAACAAGGGTTTGTTTAAACCTTCTGGAACTGCTCACCAGAACCTAATCACAACATTCACATCTCATTTGGAAGAGCTGAGGACTCCAGTGGACATGTCTTTGACATGGCTCAAAGACTTCTGTTAGAGGCTAACCCTAGCCCTAGCCCTAGCCCTAGGCCTAGTCCTAACCCTAGCCCTAGGCCTAGCCCTAGGCCTAGCCCTAACCCTAGGCATAGTCCTAACCCTAGCCCTAGGCCTAGCCCGAGCCCTAACCCTAGCCCTAGGCCTGCTGGCAATGCATTCATTCATCCAACAGAATGAATCGCAGAGGTATGTTTGTCCTTGAACTGCAGGTTCAACACTGTCTCAAACCACTCACACACACACTGGACCATTTCTATGTCCGTTTCATAGTTCAGTTGGTACAGACTGTAGAAGACACTTAAGCCATTGTTAGGTCTCTGGATTGAAGGATTAGGATTATATACTTTGATGGTAGCAAATAAATAGTGGATATGGGTTCAATTTAACTCTTGAATGACTCACAGTTTTATAATTGTGAGGCTCAGTGAGGCCTGGCTATTTACAGTTGACATTAAATGTGGAGAAACAAACTGTACATGTTTGACAACGTGGTACAAAGTGGAGAAATGAAGAAGCCTCTTGGACCAAGAAGTGAGATCTTCAACCAAAGCCAGCGTCTTTACAGCTAACACACGACGATGACGATAAGCAGAACATACAAGGAGTTTAATATACACGTAAGGCATATACATCCAGTTAAAAAGTCCCTCCTTCGAGCCGGATTTGAACCAGCGACCTAAGGATAGCTACTCCTCCACTACAGTCCTCCGCTCTGCCAACTGAGCTATCGAAGGATAAGATACGGTAAACAAGTAAAAGTACAGTGACAAGAGACACCATGTGACTCAGCCTGAAAACACACCCGTGGCATTTTACATATGTGTAAAGTGTAAAGTATCACTTCATTCGTGGATGTGATGAACTCAACAACATTTGCTGATATACAAGAGATTTTTCACAAGGATTTCAGCAGAATTCTCAGATTCTCACCCACAGCACTAAAGAGAAAAGTGGACATGACATCAGCTCGTCTTATAGGGAACGGGATCGTGTGGTCACGCCGCGTTGCATCATGGATGTAACAGCCATGTTTGGTGCTGCTGGAGTTTACATTGCTCTGTCTTTTAATGTTAACTACATTTTCTCAGCATCGTTCAATAGAGTGACATGTACAAAAGATGTATATATTCTTTTATTGATTTGTCATGTATTTATTTATATTATCGCAGCGTTCCTATGTGAGGCGTCTTATCTGAGAGCTGCCTCTATATCTTCCTATCAGAATCATATTAATTCTCTCTTAATATTACTTATAATAAATATATATATTGCCTCACATCTGGACTCCATACAGACTCAATAATGCACTTGTAGCTTAACTAGACTTTTAAAACAGACGATTGAAAAGCAAACACACATGTTACTAGCTTTAACTGCAACACGTTAGTCAGAACGACGAGTTGTGTGAAGGTCCTTCACCCAGCTGTTAGTGAACTGTTCATGAGAGGCTAAATATCTGTAGTTTTTAAACCGATCCCATGTGAAAGCGCTCGCACCACAAACAAGGTCATCTCAGATGTGTGCTGTGCACAACAGAGGCAAGAGTCAGATCACTGCTCCACTCTGTGCTGTGGATGTACAGTAAATTCATCAGTTTAAGTGACGTTCACCTCCGACACTGTGGCCAAAAAAAGCATGTCACATCCCCAAAAAAACAAATTAGATCATGATAAAGTTTTGATAATTCTGTGGCAAAGTGAGTCACTAATTCATAAAACAAGCAGAGACAAGCTGTGTGATTTCACAACCAACAACATTCTGGTGACATCAGCGAGTGACCTGATGGTTAATTAGTTACAGCACGTTAAAAAGCACTTCCTTCGAGCCGGATTTGAACCAGCGACCTAAGGATACCTCACATGTCCACTACAGTCCTCCGCTCTGCCAACTGAGCTATCGAAGGCCATGTAACCATGTAACTGACATGTTCAGTGTGTGACTGACATGTTTAGTGACATGTTCAGTGTGTGACTGACATGTTCAGTGACATGTTCAGTGTGTGACTGACATGTTCAGTGTGTGACTGACATGTTCAGTGACATGTTCAGTGTGTAACTGACATGTTCAGTGTGTGACTGACATGTTCAGTGACATGTTCAGTGTGTGACTGACATGTTCAGTGTGTAACTGACATGTTCAGTGTGTGACTGACATGTTCAGTGTGTGACTGACATGTTCAGTGTGTGACTGACATGTTCAGTGTGTGACTGACATGTTCAGTGACATGTTCAGTGTGTAACTGACATGTTCAGTGTGTAACTGACATGTTCAGTGACATGTTCAGTGTGTGACTGACATGTTCAGTGTGTGACTGACATGTTCAGTGTGTGACTGACATGTTCAGTGACATGTTCAGTGTGTGACTGACATGTTCAGTGTGTGACTGACATGTTCAGTGACATGTTCAGTGTGGGACTGACATGTTCAGTGACATGTTCAGTGTGTGACTGACATGTTCAGTGACATGTTCAGTGTGTGACTGACATGTTCAGTGACATGTTCAGTGTGTGACTGACATGTACATGTTCAGTGACATGTTCAGTGTGTGACTGACATGTTCAGTGACATGTTCAGTGTGTGACTGACATGTTCAGTGTGTGACATGTTTGTTCAGTGACATGTTCAGTGTGTAACTGACATGTTCAGTGTGTAACTGACATGTTCAGTGACATGTTCAGTGTGTGACTGACATGTTCAGTGACATGTTCAGTGTGTGACTGACATGTTCAGTGACATGTTCAGTGTGTGACTGACATGTTCATTGACATGTTCAGTGTGTGACTGACATGTTCAGTGTCACTCACAGAACTTGATAGTTGCCCAGGGCTTCTCGTGGCGGGCTGCGATTCCAGCGGCAGTCGGGGATTTCCCCGTTGGGCGTGACTATGTTGAGGGTGTCATTGATGAGGTTGTACTTCAGTATGCGGTCATTGGCCGTGCTGGAGGTCAGCGAGGGCGAGGCGTTGACCTGAGGAGCACACACACACACACACAATTGCATGTTTTGCGTTATAATAATGTTTGAAATAAACAGAAAGTGTGGGTCACAGTGACTGGGCAGTTGTTAATAAAGTACTGTGAGGCCAAAAAGCTTCCATTTCCTGCTGTTCTCTTGTAAAAACTCTTATCAGGCAGGAAATGTAGCAGCTAATGTGCTGTAGCAGCTGCTTTCATGAGTATAAAAAGAAGAAAGATTAAACAATTATTCTGATATCAAAACACCCACACCTCCTTCAGTAGATTATACAAAACACAAAGGCTTCTATTGTGACAGTACTGTTCTGCTTTTAAATGAGATTTGTCCAGATAAGTCCAGTCTGAAACGGAGCAGGTCATAGGCAGTAAAGTGAGAAGCCTTTCACTTCTGACTGGGATGATTTTACTGTTCATGCCCTAAAACCAACTGGGTGTCGACCAAAACTAGAGCAGATTAAAATATATGGTGTCATTTTATAAATAGTGGAGATGTAGCCTGGAAACCCGGCAACTGATCATGAGTGCAGTGAGAGACGACAAGTTCTCAGACTGCAATGATTCAACGATTCATCCATTATTCAGCAATTACTAAATTCACTGTCAGATTTTTTTTGATTGATTGATTTCAGTGTTTTTTGTTTGTTTGGTTTTTTTTTACATAATTAAAACCAGTTGCTGTGATTTTTCAGCTCAAATGTGAATATGTTCTGGTTTCTTTGCTCCATAAAACCAAGAAATCATTACAAACTGAATCTTTTTGGTTTGTGGACAAAAAAAAAAGATTTGAGAACAATATAATTCTGTGTTGGGAAACAAAAACTGACATTTTATGGACCAAACAAATAAGCAATGAATCTAGAAGAACCACGGTTCTCAAACTGTGGTGCATGTACGACCAGTGGTACGTGAGCTTCCTCTGGTGGAAAATCAGGGAATATGAGTGGAACTGAAGAATAATAATAATACATTATAATATACATTATATACATTATAATATAATAATATAATAATAATCACCTCACCTCTGGCTCTCTCTTAATCTAATTTAATCTGTACCAGTGTGAAGTACAGTATATGTGAGGCTTTTTACACCACTGTGTTTTAATGTTGTTACTTAAAAACTCAGGATTTTCTCAGGTGGTTCTTGGTCTGAGAGGTTTGAGAACCACTGGTCTAGAAAACAATTAAAAAACAAACCAATTACGATAATAATAGATAGTTGCAGCACTTCAGTGCTGAGAATGAAAAAGAAGAATTGTACACTGACAAAAGTGAAGACCAGCCAGCAGAAACACACACAACTGTGGCAGCATGTGGTTTTTAGTTTCCCCTGTGATGTTTATCAGCTGGAATAAAACCTTCAGCACACATTTTAATACAGAGTGACACTAATTCAAACACACGCACACACACACGCACACACACACACATGCACACACACATGCACACACAGATCAACCTCCAGGGCATTTAAAGTTGCACAACTGTACAAGTATGTTAGGTATCCTGGTAAAATATGCAACGGCTGCATTTATGAGCAAAGAAAAACATGTCTGTAAACGTGTGTGTGTGTGTTCTTGTACTTGCTGCCGAGTGAGGACCAAAAATTGTATAAACACCTACAAAGTGAGGACATTTTGACAAAGTGAGGACATTTTGTCTGGTCCTCAATTTTTTTTCACCCCTTAAAACGGCTTTTTCAGGGTTAAGACCTGGTTTTAGGGTTAGGGTAAGGGAACATATTATGTCAATGAGGGTCCTCACTCTGATAGAAGCACAAACATGTGTGTGTGTGTGTGCGTGTGTGTGTGTGTGAGCTCACCTCGATGAGCCACGGCTTCAGCTTGTCATCGATGATGATGTCGTACCCGTAACATTCAAAACAGTGCTTGTCGTTGTTCATGACAGGCTGAAGGAAAGAAGAGACAGAAAAAGAACCGAACAGTTAGTGAGTCAGTGAGGAAGCATGCGAGCAAAACTAAAAGTATAAAAATAAAAATACACCAGTAAGTCCAACCACTAGCACGTTGTAGCCTGTAAATACAGGCCGATAAGAGGAAGTGGATCAGACAGCAAGAGAAAAAGAGAAGTGTATGTTGAGCTTATGTCGTCCTGCACTGTTATTGTTTTATGTACATGCAAACATACATTATTTACCATGGAGACAAACACACAAACAAGAGCAACACAGCTACCACATGCCTGTTTTTCTGCACACGTCTCTGTCACACTAATAAAAAAATTACTCCACTTTTTCTTCAGTTTATTGAGTTAATTAACTGAGTGAAGCTGCAGTAACTTCTCTGCTGCTCCCAGGTTTTGGTTGCTTAGTAACAACAGATGTGGCAACTCCACGTGGAGAGCATGAGCCCCACAGTGTTTTCTAACATGTTGTTTTCTGTGGTTCTGTGTTCTACCTACAGCCACAGCTTTCAGCGACTGGACCACAATCCAGTGGATCTGGTCAAACAGTCGACTCGTCACCTCCTTCCCTCTGGTGCTCTCCAGGTACAAACGCAGGTTACTGACCGTCCACTTGCCTCCGTGAACGTGGTTGTAGTCGTCCTGTGTTAAAGGCACACAGTCTGATATTGAAATATGAATATAAAGTTTGATTTTAATGTCAAGTTTTATCGCTTATATACTAATAATTGAAGAGAAAAGTTGAAAAATGCAACCTAAAGAGAAAATCTACCAGTTTTACGCAAGACTATTTATTGTTATGTTAATTATACATATCTTCACTTGTTCTAAAAGGGCGTTTCTTAAGTTGTTTTGACTCATACTAGAGACTAGAAGTCAGGATATTGCTGTTTTGATGAGACTACATTGAGTACCAGACAGGATTAAGTACTTACTCCATGTTTTTGGATGGCCACATTAGTGAGGTGTACAAACATGTTATCCAGTTCACTTGTGCTGGGCGTGTACTTCACTGTGCAGAAGCGACAGAAGCCAAGTTTGTACCTGAGATTTAAACACCACAGAAAGAGTCTCACTGGAAAATGTACATAATATTATTACAAAGGAGTTCCCTTTCACATAAATGGCAACTGAACTGTAATACCTTGCCTACTGCTGAGTTAAAGAGCCCATACTATGGTATATAATATATGATTAAATGCAGACATTAGTAAATATTACTGGGCTTACATGTAGCATTTCAGAGGCCGGTAGGTGGTCACCAACACGTACAGACGCAGGTCAAACTTTTTCCCTCCTATCAGCAGAGGATTGTCGATGTACAGGGAGATCACATATGCTTCCTTACCACTAGAGGCCGCCATAAACCTGGGGACAAAAGGTGAGACAGTGAGAAGGAGCAAAGCACAACCTCCAACCATGAGGTTAGCAGTATAATCCACTCAAAGAGGAGATTATACAGGTTTTTATGAGTATGTGTCTTTAAACAAGTTAATAATGGAGCAATAAGTGCGGGTTCTTTTGGTTTGTTTTGCCACTTAAGGTTAGGAATGTTTGTGTGACTGCAGGGCAGCGTGCTATAAAGACGTCTTTGTTCACGTACGTGGAGGTGCGGCTGTCTCGGGACCACTTCTTTATCTGTGACAGTTTGTTGATCAGGAAGATGCCTTTGCCCTGGGCCTTCCCGCAGGGCTTCATGATCCAGGTGCTGGACGGATTCTTGCGAAACTCCTCCACAAACAAATTATAATCGGCCGGAAGCATGAAGGTCACGGGGACAAAATCTGCACAGAACATGAGAAATAAGTAAAGACATGTTTGTCTGGGAAGTAAAACGAGAGGCGGATTAATGTGCATGTGCAGTAACAGCTCATAATCCTCTGACAGATACCCAGATGAAGGTATTTTCCGTTCTCGTCCTTCTCTGCCAGCGGGCTGCCCTCCTTCTCCAACTCTTTGCGGTAGCGTTTGATGTTCTTGATCATCAGGTCCTTCCTGGTCAGCTCATAGTGGTTGGGGAAGTGGTTGACCATCTGGTCATCTGACAGGCGGTAGCCGGTGTCCACGCTGAAGACGTTCCTGATGGTCTGGATGCTCATCCTGCATGTTTGTGTTTACGGTTAAACCGGCACTGTAGAGATCTGGAACATTAAATGAGTGGCTTCCCACTTTCTTTGACGGGTGGAGTTAATAAATCCAAAAAAGGTGACATTATTGATGACTTTGTTTAGCAAGTACTTTAAGCATAAAACAAACAAACAACAACATAAATCTGTATTTACTCTGTTTCATTAATCATCACAGGATTCTCCATTTCTTCCTTGTACTCCTTTTAAAGTGCCCTGAACCCTTCGTTCTATATTAAGTGACTACATTTTATTCATAAAGTCGCTTAATGAAAATGACTCTTTACTCCGTCATTAAAGGTTCTGCACTCAACGTTCAAAGATCAGAAAGATGTTCAAGTAAGAACAAAGAAAAGTGGCCTCAGTGACCAGTATATAATAATTAACGTTATAAACTTGTAAATGGTAACAAGACATGAGTTCAAATGAGTTAACTCTATAAACTGTTAAATTTAATACTGTTCCAGAGTGGATTTGGTCCAGATCAGCACTGGTATCAAAGTGCTACTTTAGCCTAACTTTGAGAACATTTTTTAAAATGGTTTACACACATACGGAGCTGAAATGTGAAATAGTGATTTCATGCATGGAAAACCTACCAGTAAAAATTCCAGTCCTCGTTTTCAGTGACTTGAATCCAATCCCTTTTTTCAAAGTTGTTGATAAGCACAGATTTTTCAATATCTGTCACCCACTTCACCTTTCCGGCCATGGTGCCTCCCACTGGGATAAAGCATTCAATTAAAACAGAGCAGATTAACAAGCAGGCGTGGATACAGACACTCACAGCCATTCTAACATTTAACAATGATCGCTAATTCATTTCTACCTGCTCATGAGTTAGTTAGTCCACAATGTGAAAAGTCCATACCTGCAACTAAATTTCAACATAAATGAGAAATAATGTCACTCAGTGCGTTTACAGTCACAGTTTAATCCAGCTAAGGCCGTAGTCCGACTAAGACTAAATCCAAGTAAACATGTGAAGGAGAAAATCTATTTACGGTTTGTCTACGTCTGACTCCGCCTCCATGGGTGATACTGTATCGCTCTGTTAGCTAGAGCGTATTGAATCAGTTTCCTGTTGACCTTTAGGTCACAGAAAAACAAACAGCAAATTGTGAGATGGACAGTGAGGTGGACGACAAGATGGACAGTGAGGTGGACGACGAGGTGGACAGTGAGGTGGACGACAAGATGGACAGTGAGGTGGACGACGAGGTGGACAGTGAGGGGGACGACAAGGTGGACAGTGAGGTGGACGACGAGGTGGACAGTGAGGGGGACGACAAGGTGGACAGTGAGGTGGACGACGAGGTGGACAGTGAGGTGGACGACAAGATGGACAGTGAGGTGGACGACAAGATGGACAGTGAGGTGGACGACAAGATGGACAGTGAGGTGGACGACAAGGTGGACAGTGAGGTGGACGACGAGGTGGACAGTGAGGTGGACGACGACGACGAGGTGGAGGGGGACGACAAGATGGACAGTGAGGTGGACGACAAGGTGGACAGTGAGGTGGACGACGAGGTGGACAGTGAGGTGGACGACAAGGTGGACAGTGAGGGGGACGACAAGGTGGACAGTGAGGTGGACGACGACGAGGTGGACAGTGAGGTGGACGACAAGGTGGACAGTGAGGGGGACGACAAGATGGACAGTGAGGTGGACGACGACGAGGTGGACAGTGAGGGGGACGACAAGATGGAGGGGGACGACAAGGTGGACAGTGAGGTGGACGACAAGGTGGACAGTGAGGTGGACAACAAGATGGACGACAAGGTGGACGATGAGGTGTACGGTGCTGTGGTTCTGTATGTTTCATTCCTGCTGTACATGTTCATTGTGATATAAATTAGATTGATCACTGTGTATAATCTGGAACAGCTTCCAGGTCAATGCCTAAAGATTAAATGTATATAATCGGACTATAAATCGCATTATCCAAGTATGATAGTCCGACTAAGTCTAACTGGAGGTTCGTCAGTCTAAGGTGTTTACATTAAGAAAACCAAACTATTATCATATGCTCTGCTCACACGGGACGTGAGCCCAAGGTTTACATACAGAGTCGTTCAAGTTGACGTCACGTTCTTACTGGCTGCCAAACTGCAGGAAATGGAAAAGAAACATTCCATTTCCTCCTTGTTGTTTTTTACTGGGACAAAAACAACAAGGAGAGAGTCGGCGAAGTGACATTGCTCTACCTGCTCCGTTCTGAATCTGAAAAGTGTTATTTGTAGCCCTTTACCACAAAAATACAGTATATGCCAACTTCCAGAATATGGGTGTGAATGCACAAAAATGTACAAAATGATTCTGTGGTAGAACAGATGTGATTGACAGGATGTGAAAATCTGCATTAGCCTGACTAACATAAACCCACTGAGTGTGAATAAGAAACTTTGTTCTGGTGAGTAAAATTTCAGTGAAAAAAAAATATTTTCTTCCAGAAGAAAGTACACAATCACTTAATTATGCTTGTTTTTTAAAATCATTTCTGCAGAATGAACCTTTAATATTTATCTCAAGTGACGGGTCAGCTCTACAGAGGCAGCCATTTTGGAACCACTATATTATTTACAGTAGCCCACAATGGACAAACTAGGCAACACGGGTCCTTCGACACATTTGGAAGAGAAGCTTGAGGTGAAATTTGACGCACTGTACCTTTAACCTGTCACGTTTACGGTGCAGCGGAGCTTCGACCTGGAAACTGACTTGGGTGAAAGAGCCAGTCATCAGCATCAGTCAGCCGGGATGAGCTGCGCGGTGAGCGGCCTGAAGCTGCTGCTGCTGCCGCTGCCGCTGCCGCAGAGGCCGGATTAACATAATCCACTGATGCAGTAATCCCACCACACGGTCCTCATCTGCTGCTGCCACACACACACACACACACAGCGACGGTCTAACGTCCCACGTCCCCCATGATGGAGACACACCGGCGTCGTCACGTGAGACTTGGACAGTGACGGAAACAATCCACCGAGAAACGACTCTTCACAATAAAAGTCCCCGTCTTTATCTACAACAACAACAGTGTACTTAAGTATTTCATTTAAATTATACCGTGTCTTCAAATGTCAACAAAAGAAGAACGTAACCTAGCAACGGAGGACTCGGTGATGTCATCACCACGTGACACCAGCAGGGGTCAGTGTCTTAGAGTCGATTCTCCATAGATAATAATTAATTTTATTTATTTTTTTTATGAAAAAGCATCATCATTTATCATCATTTATCATCACCTTTGTTGTAAAAACAGATTAATAATAAATTGTGTTTGTCTTCTGTTTATAGTGAAGGATTCTGTGAAAGATAAACATGTGTTTGGATGTGTCGTCACGTGAGTGTGTGTCGCCACCTGATGGACACTTTTGGCAGCAGCAGCAGCAGCAGCAGCAGCAGCAGCAGCAGCGCAGCAGCAGCAGCAGCAGCAGGTAAAGGCGTGGCCAAACACACTTGTCTCAGTTAATCTGAGAGCAGCAGGATTAAAGGACGCTGCTGTAAGTCCTGGAAAACACCTCAAAATAATCCAGCCTTTTACTGTTTCCATACATTTTATTGACAATGTTTTCATGTTTACTACAGGGCGGCGTCCGCTTTAATCTACACCAAAGGTAGGTTTTACTTTCCTTTGTGTTCAGCACACACAGGTTCACTGTCAGGTGACATTCTTACTTGATGAATATCTGTTACAATATCATAACATTTACTAGTTGATTTGAAAAGTGGTTTGTGAAAGTTGAAATCAGTTCGTGTTTGGAGACAAAATAAGAAATTCAGTATGTGATTCTGAAAGTGACCTTTGTTTGCTTTGGGTTTTCTCTTCACTTCTTTGTTGTGACAAAATGGGAAACGTCTGTGTTGTAAAATACACGATTTGTAATCAGAATATCTCTTTGGATTATTAGTTTGCAGCCTGAAAACGTGATTATAATCAGATCCCTGTTTTTTGTCTATTAAATCTTGAAGGATATACAAGTATGTGTCAAAATACAAACATTTATTAAATTCTGCAACATATAATATGTATGAATAAATTATAATCATGTGCAGATTATTTGGGAGCAGACGTGTTTTTCTCGGTTGGAGATAAAAGAGGCAGTTTGGTTGATTTGAGTTATGGAAATGGAACATTTGCATTTAGGCACAGGACTGCAGGGACAACAGGAAGTGACAGGACAGATGGACGTCCACGTCCAACCCGTGTGTTACACAAAATAACCAGTCACACTGATTAATGAAGGTAGATGAGAATGGACATAAGTGTCACACACACACTGTTGCTGGACTTAATCCAGCAGATGATGTCATCTCTTCAGACCTTGGAGAGCCTGTTTTATCAGCCTGGATTCTCCTCAGTAACACACCCTCCACCCGTCCTGGTAACATGAGCCACTATTTACACAGCCTGTTATTGAACGTTAGGAGCCCTGTCAGACCATGGAGCCTTTATGTGTCCTGCACCGTGAACGACGTCCCTCCCTCACGTGGACAAATAGAACTGATTTGCATAATACTGGTTCTACTTTGGCAGGAAACAAAGATGGTGGAACAAACAAGACAGCCGAGTCGTGTCGTCTCCCTCCAGGCTGGACCTGCGGAGGTGGACACTGGCACCGTGTTTGGCCTTGACCGCAGGTACAGTAGAGGCCTTTGTCCTCACAGGCGTGACCGTTGTGACACGCTGAGTGTCGTCACGTCACACGCCAGAAAGGATCAGTTGAACCCAAAACAAACACCATGAGAAACAGGCTCTTGTTTGGATCGTCCTCTGATAGACTATGGGATGGATTTATTTGTGTACGACCTATATTTCCTCAAAAGAGTGAATTAAAAAAAGTAGTCGTTTAATTTTTCATTTTTAAAACTGAAATGATTTCAAATGAAATGACTACTGAAAAACAGTTAATATGATTTTCAAACATTGATTACAAATATCTTCCCCAAACTGGGCAAGTTAAGACAATTTCTGCTTGCTCCTGTTTTTAGAATCAGTGACAGAACTGCTCGCGCTCTTGCTCGCCAACTGGCTGCAATTGGAGACCAGTTGGACCGAGAGTGGACCAGCAGACAACCGAACCGGCTACCGACGCCTCTGCACATGCTGCGACCTGCGCAGGCCCTGACCAGGACCATGTATCGGTAAAATAAATAACTAGATAAGAGTCACTCCTCTGACCCTGATGGCTGTAACCTGGTGTCGCTCTGTTGCAGTGACATCCATCACCAGCTGTGGGCCGTCCACGGTCTCTCTGCTGCACTGAAGGCCTGGGTGGGGACCACGGTGCCTGGGCAGGGTTTCCGCAGCGCTGAGGCCTGGACTGCTTGGGTAACATTGGTCTTCACTGAATTAGTGACAATTTCATGTATTTTTGGACATTTGTTTATTTGAAAATGGAAAAACTAGGTGTGTGGAAACCCACCTAATCCGTTAAAGTGGCAGATTACCAGATGAAATCCTGAGAGAACACAAACCTGAACCTCAGTTTCTGACTGTGTCAACAGTCAAACCGTTTTCTCGATCTATAAAATATAACCTACACACACACACACTCATCTATCACAGCTTCTTCTTCTCCACATGAAGGTCACAGGGGTCGCTGGTGCCTAATCCCAGCTGACATGGGGCGAGAGGCGGAGTCACACCCTGGACAGGTCACCAGTCCATCACAGGGACACATAGAGACAGACGACCATCCACTGTCACATTCAAACCTATGGACAAATAAGAGTGCCCAATTGTCCTAATCCTAATCCCCAAATCTGCATGTTTTTGGACTGTGGGAGGAAACTGGAGAACCTGGAGGAAACCCCCCACACACACACACACACAGGTTCTGGTTCTGACCGGGTCACAAACCTTCTTGTTGCAAAGACAAGAGTTGTAACCACTGTGCCGTAATCTACACTCCAAGAAAATGTCATCCTAGTCTGTCCCCGACTTTTTGAGTTGTGCTGCTCAAAGACGGACAACACAGTCAAATACATGACCTGTTAATCTGGAAACAAAACAGTATTGTGAGATTTGTTATCATGTATGTCATCCGGCTTACTATCATTACTAACATGATTTCATCAAAGTCTTATAATCTGAGGCGTGTAGTTATTTGGTAAAATTTAGACTAGAATACATTCCTTACACTGATTCATGAAAGTTCATGTGAAAACAACTATAATATAATAGCACACTTTGTTCACTTCACAGGTGTCCAGTCTGAAACCTCTGAGCGGCGCTGACTGGACCAGAGGCCTGATGACGGCGGTTGTGGTGGCTGCAGCCGTGACCCTCGTCACTGCCACGTGGATGGAATGGAGGCGCTAAAGAGGCTTCAAACTGTGCTTTTGAATCCATTTTTAATATGAAAACATGTTTGCAAATGAGTGAAAATGATTGATCTACTTGATTTGTTTCTGCCGTTTACTTTGACTTCTCTTTTTATACTATATTAACGAGTGGTATTGAAGTTGACACAGGAGACTGTGAACACTGTTGTTGGGCAGCAAAACTGGAAACAGAAGGGAAAAATATTCTGTATTAATGTGTTTAAATTTGTTTGATGGCATTGCCCGAGGAGTTGGCCAGCACACTGTAGCACTGACATGTTGGTTCTAAGTTTTAAAGACTGGACTGTTGCTGGCCTGCAGTCTTTTGTATCAGGATTAGTTTCTTACTGGTTTAAGAGGCACATTTTGTTTTTTACGGATGATATGTACCCTGGTTTAATATAAAATAAAGGGAGCTGGACTTTCTGCTTTTCACATGATGCAAAATAAAGTTCACAATGACACAATGTCTTATTTATTTATTAATTTATTAAAAAAACAGATTTAATTACAAAGTCATTCTAGGAACCTGCAGGTTGAGCTGCTCAGGGCCCGTTTCTCCTCC
This sequence comes from Brachirus orientalis, assembly GCA_016785285.1. Taxonomy (NCBI): domain Eukaryota; kingdom Metazoa; phylum Chordata; class Actinopteri; order Pleuronectiformes; family Soleidae; genus Brachirus; species Brachirus orientalis. Next base: position 115,677 of record JAFBJR010000435.1, read on the forward strand.
TCCTGCTCGGTTCCGTTTGCCCACAGAGCCCACACACAGTCTGCATTATTAGTCCTCATAAGTGGTGACTTGCACCTGCGCGTAGGACTTGAAGGCCTTCATGTTGCACCTCTGCAGCGTGGCGCCGAGCTGCTTCCCCGGGCCGACCTCGTAGGTGCGAGGGAAGGCCTCGCCCTGCGTCCGCTCGTAGATCTCGTGCAGCGTCTGCTCCCACTTGACGGGCGACACCAGCTGCTTCACCAGCTGTCTGCGCACGTGACTCTCGTTCATGTAGCGTTTGCTGTCAACGTTGGAGTACACGTTGATCTCAGGACGCCGCACCTGAGCAGGGGAGAGGTCAGGTGTTATACAGAACATACAGCAGTGGTGATTGTCAAAACCATGGCTCCTCCTTTAAAATTTACAGTTTTACAAAAAGAGGGGAAAAAATAGCAAAACACATCATTATTTCTTGATTAAAATGTCAAATTTCTAGCTATTTACTTGCATTCCTGAAGAGAAAAATTTGCTTTAGTGGTTGAATGTTATGCCTGTTTGGCTATAAAAAAAGATGTAAGATGAAATTCACTTTGTTATTGGCCAAATATATAAATAACAAAAACATTTTCAATTTTAAACATTTTTGTAAGATTTGTAAAATATTTAAATGATGATTAATGATGAATCAGCAGAGCTGTGGGTCAAGATACAGTGAAATATTGTGATATTACATTACTTTTCAGATGCCAAGTATCCATTTTTTAACTGACGTTACCAATAAATATTAACCTTTTTGGGGATTAGCATAAAAAAAGATTTGATGTTTCAGTCCACTAGATGGAGCCAAGTGCTCACTCTCACCAGTACATTACAAATACACATTATTTTGCAGCATGGTGGTGTCTCTGTCGATTCCCACGCCTCGTCAAAAGTTGGGAAACGACATGAATGAGTATTAAAGGAGCAAAGGATTTAATTTCATTAATATTCTTTGCAGATTTACTAAACCAAGGAGACATTTACACTTCTATATCACAGTTTATTTTTATCAAGATGAGCAATAATACAGAATATTGTCCCTCACTGTGTGAGGTATGAGGACCTGAGGCTGCTGTGGGACTGACCTCCACCTGTCTGAGGACGTCTCTGAGGGACTCGGTGGCTGATGCCATCAGGTCAGTGTGAAACGCGCCGCTGACTGGGAGAGGCTTGGTCCTCAGGAAATGGAGTTGTCTCGAGTTCTGCTGGAGGAAATCCAGAGCCTGGGAAAACAAGACCGTTTGGATTAAAGACATATCCTCAACAAGCTCAGAGCAGCTGTAATAATATCAATATGTAATTTCAGTAACAGTAACACAGATTTATGTTGCTACAATGGAGCTTTTCAACGACACAGTTCCAGCACGGCTTGGCTTTTTTCCCTTTCCCATCAGTGACAGAACCTGGTTCTTTTTTTAGTCCCTGCTCTGATACTAAAATGTGACGTGGACAGACTGCCGGCCACTGATTGGTCAGAGAGCGTCGTCACTGGAAGAGTCACGAGCGCGAACAATGTTGAACTGTAGATGAGTTAAAAAGACTTGAAAATCCTGAAAACATGCGTTAATCTGCAACATTTAACAAGGACATTTGTAAAATGTCCATATTTAACAGAGGAGTCTGGTGTATTTAGCGACAGCACTGCTGAAAGACGGAGATGGTGAGCCCAATCACAAGCCGTTCAGCCGTATTTCACTTCAGTGACTGTGTCAGACGGAGTCAGGAAGTACTGAACCATTCAGTGAACTCATCTGTTTAGAAAACTGAGGAAAAAGAAAACAACTGCTTTGACCGTCACGTGTTTGTGTCTTTGTGTCGTCACGGCTGTTTCTATGACGACCATGCCCACGTTGAGCCGTGCTGGAACTGTGTAGTGGAAAAGCACCGGCCTCCATAGCTTTTTTATCATCCATACCTGTTGATGACCTGCGATGACTCTACCATCAGGAAAAAGGTAGTTTGCCACGGAGCAAACCGGCTCCTCAATGCCCAGACTCCTGCAGTGCTCTTTTGCTTGTAGACACGCATGTTTATACTGAGCCTGACGTTTCCCGACGACCGACAACATCCCACTGGGAACCATCTCCGATGCCTTCTGCATGGCCTCGGCTCGCACCTTCACCACATACAGAGCTGGAAGACAGCAGTTGTCAGTGTGGAATACTGAACTCACTCAAATCTGCAGCCCGTGTTTTCAGCTGAGAGCGAGAAAGCATCACATTTACCCTCCGCAAAGTCCAAGGCACCAGCAAAGACCAGAGCAGCAAACTCTCCAACACTGAAACCTGCAGCAGCAACACACGTCTCAATGGCCTGTGAAGAAAAAGCAGAGAATACGTCATGTATGTGATAATCAATACGTGTTGTAACACTGAAATAATACTGTCAAATAACACATTTCTAGTGGGAAATTCCTACAGAAATTCCTAAATTCTTACAGTGGTACTGACAGTGAACGCAACACTCGCTGTAGCCTAGCAACAGTCAACCCACAATGCATCGCGTTGTTGTGTGACTAGCAGCAATGTTAGCATAGCATACTGTCGAACATCTGTCGTTATCAACGCAGAAACGTAAAATAAATAACTATTACGTTTACGTAAAATTAACGTAAACGTAAAATAGTGTGAGGTGTTTTTCCAAACATTCGTTAGTGTTGATTTTAAATTTGTTATTAAGTTGCTGCTTATCAGTTGCTGAAACGGTTCGGCCCGGTTTGTCCCAGCCCAGTCTTCACCTTCGGGTTTTCACAGCCGAGTCTTTCCACCGCAGCCAGTGACGTGACGAACACGGCGGGCTGACAGTGCACCGTCTTCGCCAGCTCCGTCTCTGGTCCCCGCAGGCACAGGCTCAGCAGGTCGTAGCCGAGGATCTTCTGCGCCACCGCGAACATCTCTTTCACATTCGGGTACTTCAACAGTCCTCTTCCCATGCCCACGAACTGGCTGCCCTGCCCGGGGAAGAGGAGCACGGAGCAGCCGCTCGGGTCCCTGCGGCGCCTTCGGCTCCTCTCCTCCTCCTCCGCCTCCTCCGCCTCCTCCGGCGGCAGCGGCGGCTCAGCGAGGGCTTTAAGCAGATGACGGTGATGAGGATCCGGGGAGCCGCGCAGGCTGGAGGACGGTCTCCGGCTCAGAGACAGCAGAGACCGGAGCGTCCGCCTGGAGGACGCCGTTGTCATGGACACAACCGCTGACGTCAACATGCTTTCAACACACGCGGTAAAACATAATCCATCATATAATCTAGTCGAAACTCAAGTTTGTCACCGACAGCAGCCGGTGTGACCCAGTCCAGAGCGCCACCATGCTGTTGGGAGTGAACCAGGTAGAACTCTGGTGTTTTTCTTCCGGGTCATTGTCCGCTTCATAAAAGCCACAGCGCCATCTCCAGGCCACATCATTTCATGCAATTCTTATTAATTCATTTTTATTTATTTATTAATTTTTTGGGGGGGTTTAATAAATTAATAAATTCTACTTTGTAATCTCGTTTCAGCCACTTGAAAAGTAAGATTGTGATTTACTCATATATAATTTTATTTTTCAAGGGGCAGAAAATGACTTCTGTATTAATCCCCAGATTTAATCCCCCCTTCATATTTTCCTTGTTGCACTACTAAAGGATAATCTATTTATATTAATATTTATCTAATTAATTAATATTTAATCTTGAATAAATAGATACATTCATTTCTTAATGAATACAGTAAATAAGTGAATCAATCAAACAGAAATGTATTACCTATTAACACTTAGACTACTAGTATAACAAATGACTTTCTTGAGTTAACTTTTAAATTTTTCAAAAATGCATTGAGTCAGATTTGTATCAGCTGAACTCAATCTATGCTGTTTTTTTTATTTATTTTATTATTTTTTTTGTACAAATTTAATATCTTATATACGGTTGTTTTGTTTTTCTGTATTGAGGTTATGTTTTGTTTGTATGTAGATTATGATTTAATTTTGGTGCTGATCCAGATCCAGGATCAAAGTCATCATAAATAAAATAAAAAAGCAGTTTTTCTTGTGAGATACAGGTATTTTTGACAATTCTGTGAATAACTTGGCTAATAATGTCAGTGTCGCCTTTAAAAAACAATATAGTGAATTAACAAAAACACTTCCTCATGTGTTTGTGTCGATAAATGTGTCAGGGAAACTATTTCCAGATTATATGCACTAATTTGTGTGATAAGCCCATGGGTTGAGTTCTGCTGCTCAGTACTTTGCACTTTGTAACTTTGATTTGTTTGTCAGACTTTACACAGACTTTGGATGTGACTCAACAAACAACCTAAAAGATAAAAAAAAATTTCAGTCATGTGCATTTTTATTTGTAAACATTTGTTTGCAAATGGTTTGTTCAGGAAAACATCACAAAAATAAAAAGTCATTCTCACTAAAAGCTTTATTGTACAAAACTGTACAATAACTCCATTAATCTGATTTCTTTTAAGGCTCCGTGTCACTGAGCTAAATATAAATATGACACCTTGCTGTTTGCTGGTTTTCCACATGTTAATATTATTCCTGTTTCTTGATCATTAAACTCAGCCCGGTCACATTTGTCCGTTGGGTTTTCCCTGTGATTGGTCCGATGGGTTGGACAGCTGAGCGTCCTCCGGCTGCTCGTCCTCACGTGTCCGACTTTTCTGATTGGCCACTTTCTTGAACTTGGAGATGAACTCGTTACTCGCCAGAGCTCCTTCCCTTTCGGGACACATTTTTTGAGTGGATGGACGTTGTTGCATTCGCTCTGTGAAAAAGAAATCCCAGGGATTATGAGGTTTGTTTGTTAGAGATTGTGATGAAATTAGATGCCAAGGAGGTCCAAGGAGATCTGAGAATTGTTTCGACCAATTCCAGGGATTTGAATATATTTCTGCTGTTTTCTCATGCACCTCTGAAATTAAGCGTCAAACATGTGTCTCATTTTTATTGATCACTAAATACAGTTGTGGGTAGTTTTCTCATCTCACCGCTGTAATCAAAGAGTCATTAGACAGAAATGAAGTGAAATTACAAACTGAAATAGATCATTTTACTGATTTTACATAGATTCTTACTGTCTGACCTTATATGATAAAATAAAACATTACCTTGGAAACAGTGACATCAAATTAAGCCTAATAAGAAGAATAAAGTAAATAATTATAATGTTGCTTGTGTTTTATGTCTGGGGTGGATGGATTTTATTGTCACTTTACAGCTCTTTGTTTTTAATGCTCTATAAGTAAGATTTGATCTGACGAGTAGATCACAAAAATGTTATGATCTACTCTTTGATATCTCACAGTTCCTTCTATATTTTTCTTTATTTACTGTGTGAGTGCTGACTGGACCTGGACACAGCAGAGAATAGTTCACCTCCAGGAGTGATGGGCGTCATCAGGCGGTTCAGCTGCACGTTCCAGTGTCGCACATGTTGACTGGCGTTCCTCAGCTTCTCCTGAACCTCCTGGAGATTAGAAGATTAAAAGTAGAAGGGTTTTCATGTCAAACAGGCCGCTCTCAGCTGAGCTGACACAAACCCGGCGTCTTGTTCTCACCTCCAGGTGCTGGTGGCTCCTCTGACGAGACGCCTGCAGGTCCTGCAGCTCCTGCGAGGCGGAGAAGAGAGCTGAGGGCGTGTCCTTGTCTGCGCTGCCGTCCGAGACTTCCTGTTTGGTGCTGAGACTCTGCTGCTGCTGCTGCTGCTCCTGCAAGAGCTGGAACTGCTTCTTCTTCTCCTCTTCAGCTTGTAGCAACCTGGAGAAGCAGAATGAGAGGACGGAGCAGGAAGGAAATGGCTGAAAATGTCTTGTGTAGTTTGGTTTTCAAAGCAGAAGCTCAGACACAGAGTGAGGCCTTGCGTGGTGAGTGGGACATGAGCATGCTGCTGTTCTACAAACAAAGGGAGGGAGGTTACTGAAGTTTGGCCACACAGTCAGTCACATCCAAACACACAGACATGACACCACGTGTATTCTGTTAGAATGGCTGCAACTTACACTTGTGGTGACGTCATTGTCTCCAAAGTCCGTCGCAAACAAAGATCCATAAATTTGCTTAGAAATCATAGAAACAAAATGTGCTGCTTAGTCTGAAAGTCATCACAGCGGTTTACACCCCTCAATGGAACTAGAGTTATACACTCATCCGCCACTTTATTAGGTACACCTGTTCAATTGCAAATTTCAAATCAACAACTCCTTGCATTTAGGTCCTGTATGTAGACATGGTTCAGACTTTCATGTTCACTAAATGATGTAAATACTTGTCCTCAACTCTCTTCGCTCTCACACTCTGTCTGTCGTGGTAAGGGTTATATACTGTATATTTACATGTAAGCTCATAGTTGTTTGTACATTAAGTTTCTGCTCCGAAACCCAAAATTGCACTTCCTTTTCCAGCCGCTGTAGAAACCTGCTGGTTCAAGATGGCTGTCTCCATGAAGCAAGCCCTTTACCTTAAGGTTTTTTAAGTGGTTATACGTTTGTTCAAAGGGCTAGTACACCCTACTAAATGTTACACACTGGACCTTTACGTGACTTTAAACATGGCATGGTCTGATTATCTCAGAAACTGCTGATCTACTGGGATTTTCTCCAGAATTTACAGCGAATGGTCTGAAAATATCAGTGGTTTTATGGCTGATATCAGATGGTCTGATGTCAGAGGTCAGAGCAGAATGACCATACAGATGTCAGAGGTCAGAGCAGAATGACCATACAGGTTTGACATGGTCAAACCAAGGTCAACGGAAGACAACTGAAACAGATGGGTAGAAAACAACCCTGGGTGCCAACACTGACAATTTCTAGGTGACCTGTGTACCCAATAAAGTGGCCAGTGAGTGTATGATCATAGTTATATAGTGTGGTTTAGAGCAGTGGTGGTGGAGATAAGGTGACTCTAATTATTATTATTTCATTTATTTGATCATTTGATCTGATCACATACCCTGGTATAGTCAGTAAGGGTCTTTCTTATTTTGCTCCAAGTACCACCAGAGGGAGCTCGTGTGCCCCTGCTGGTACGCGTACCACAGTTTGAGAACCATGGGTTTGGAGAATACTAACCTCTCCAGCTCCTGTCTGGCTCGCTCCTCCTCCAGTCGAGCCTGGATCTCCATGTTCAGAGCAGCTTCCAGTTTCTGCTGCGTCAGCTCCAACTCCTGAATCCTCTTCTGCTGCTGCTCAGCCTCCTTTTCCTTCACCTGCATCTCAGCCTGCATGGTGTCCCTCAACTGGACACACACACATGCACGCACACACACACACACATGCACGCACATGCGCGCACACACACACACGCACACACACACACACTGCAACAGCTGAGTGGAAAGAACTGACCTCTTCCTAAATCACCTCTTCCAGCAGTGTCAAAAGCATTTCTCCACCACTAAAAATCACTGAATGTTTAATTAGAATTTTATAATGCCAGTGTGTTTATGCTGTTCTCAGTGATCATGATGGGATGGCAGTAAATAAATCTTTCATTTTACCATCTCGGCTTCTTTCAGCTGCCTCTCCAGCTCCATCTGCACCTCCATCTGCCTCCTCCTTTCTTTCTCCTCTGCCTCCCTTCTCTGGGTTTCCAACTCTCGTGCATGCTGCAAAACACGGTTACACGTTACATGAAGCACACACGTGTTTTTAAATTAAATTAATCTCACCTGGATGATGCTTTCAATCTCCAGCTCCTGTCTGTCTTTGTCCTTCTCCGTCTTCTCCAGCTCCTGGTCATTGGACTCGTCTGATTGGCTGCTGCAGCTGCTGCGGCTGCTCCGGCCGTGCTCCCGTTGGCTGTTCTCCCGCTGGACGCGTCTCTTGAGTTTGAGTTCGTGGTGAAGGGAGGACTTGCCCTCATACTGGAGACGGAGGGCCGTCTGCAGGGCTGGAGAAGGAACATGCACACGGTTTGGAACAAGGAGAACATCTGGATGGATTCATGAGTAACACATTACGAGGTTCTCCGGTGGTCATGTGTACAAATGTGACATTTTCTCTTCTTTTGGTAAGAACTCTTTAGTCTCTTGTCTAGTTACCATCATTCAGTAATGCATGTGTGCACCCAAGTTAATAATTATGAAACATCAGTAATAAATAGAATAATTTCATTATCAGTGGCCCTTTACTCAGCAGCCATTATACAGTTGTACCAGGAAAAGCACAGCCGACAACAAATAGATCTGTGACTAGATCTGGAACTGATGTCATCAAAGTGCATTTGAAATAAAGATAAATAAAAGAGATGATAATAATAAGATCCTCAACCTCATGAAACCAAAAAAATGTATGAATTAATTTGAATCCACTCGCAGATTAGCTGACTGTGGTCATCACAGATTAAAAGAATGAAGAGTGAGTGCAACACGGCAACAATTACACACATGTAACACTCACTCAGCCACTTAAACTCACACAATGTTAGATTTAAACCGTCAACCTTCTGGTTTCAGGTCCATGCCACAAAACCAATCTACGGGCCGGGATTGTTAATCTGGGGGGATTATGACACCAGAACCCTCACTCACTCATTTTCTACCGCTTTATCCACTAAGGGTCGCGGGGGGCGCTGGTGCCCATCTCCAGGTGACATAGGTCGAGAGGCGGGGTCACACCCTGGACAGGTCACACCCTGGACAGGTCACACCCTGGACAGGTCACCAGTCCATCACAGGGCCACATAGAGACAGACAACCATTCACTCTCACATTCACACCTACGGGCAATTTAGAGTGTCCAATTGGCCTAATCCTAATCCCCAAATCTGCATGTTTGTGGACTGTGGGAGGAAGCCGGAGTACCCGGTGAGAACCCACGCACCACGGGGAGAACATCCAAACTCCTTGCAGAAGGGCCCCTTGTTCCAACCGGGTTGTGAACCCGGGACCTCTTGCTGCAAAGGCAAGAGTGCTAACCACTGACACCAGAACCATATGAAGAAAATGAGCAGACTGGTTCAAAATGGCAGAAAGTCCAATTACTTGTTACAACAAAGGATCTACAGTCAACCATCTACGAACCTTGAAGCAGCAGAAGACCACGCTGAGTACGTGTGTCTTTGGTAATGATTAGTGAATTTTTCAGAATCACACACCTTGAGTCCACTCCACTTTCTGCCTCTGGTCCGTTGCACTCATCTCAAACGTCCTGTTGTGTGTTTTGACACAGAAGAGACAGCGCTTCCCCTCTCTGTCTGGAAGAGTCTGGGACAGAGACAAGAGACAGTCTGGCTCAGGTGTGAGACATTTCACTGACCTCAAAGACTCACGGGACATTTGTCTCATAAATACTCTCTGATAGTCAAGTGGTTTGACGAGGACTATAGTGCAAAGACATGGAGGGGGCGGGGCTTGTGTTCATAATCCTAAACTAAGGAAGTCATTCCAAGATTTGATAGCTCCAATAACTTGGCACACACTGAAGATTTGGTTTGATTTTATCAAAAGATACAAATGAGAGAAATTAGATATAAAATTGTTCAGTTGGTTTGTATATGATGACGGATTTGAACCAAATTTAAGTGACCACGACTTCAGGGGCTCATTAAAAACAAGATCTTGAAAACAAGATATTTTATATACCTACAGTTAAGGGACTATTTTATAAAGGAAACACAAACTGTAAAAACCTTGATGTATTGACCAGGACATACGATGGAACCAAACTCAAGACAGTGAAACTAGACGCTGCTTCTACTATGTACATTAAGGAGAAATGGGTGAAGGAACTGAATATTAACATTACTCCAGAAGAATGGCATAAAATGTGTGAAATGCAACACACAACTACAAATTCAAGAACTTGGTGAGAATACCTACCAGGTGATTTCATTACACCTAAACTGAAGAGTGAACAACAGAGAGAAGTCAACCATAAGGTCATAAACTGGAATCATTTTGGAGAAATGTACATAACATAATTAAAGACATTCTGAGATATGGAATACCTAATGAATGTAGAGCTGGTAGTTGAAGTAATCGTGTCCTAAAGACCAAAATATTATTGTAATTCATGTTAATGTAAGAAAGCATTAACAAGAAACTGGTGCACGGACGAACCAGCCACTATAGAGTAACATATGTAATGGAGATTATTCTCTCCATTACAGAATGGAGAGAATGACCTGCCACTTTAGAATGAGAGAGTAAGTGGGTTCTCAGTTCTGACACAATGAAAGATGAATGAGGACCAACTGATTCTGACAGATACATTAGACATAATTATGTGACATTATGTGATGGAGTTCATGTTTCAATATGTAGTCTTTGTCGGACTGTAAAAAAACATTTCAATCAAAATTGAAGTGACAAAAATCTGTCTTACTTATGTTTTTGACTTATCTTTTTCAATTTCCTTGTTTCATTTCTATATCTTTTTCTTATATGTAAGTAAACACTGTAATGGGAAACTGGAGTCAAATTCCATGTATGTTCACTCAAATGTGTCCAATGAAGTCAATTGTGAAGTGATTTCCACACCTACCTCTATGACACAGCTTTTATCCAGCACGATTTCCCCCTTCTTGTCTTTCATGTCCTCACTGACGTAGTACTCCATGGACTGGGGCTTCAGCACAAACCAGCGCTCTGTCCAGTTCCTGCGCAGATGCCCCTTTTTCCACATGTAACCCTTAAAAAACAGTGGTCAGGATTAAAAACGCAGAAGACAAGACAGTATGTAAGCAGCTGAAAGGAAGAAAAGGCCACAGGCGTACTCACCCTCTTCAAGACGTTGTGATACATCTCCAGAAAGACCTCGTTCAAAGCCAGACTGAAGGCCTCAGCACTGCTGACCCTCAGCAGTTTGCCTGCGTTCATGTGCTTCAGGAACGTCCACAAAGACATTCCCTCGTCCTGCACTGTGGCATCCTGGGAAACCAAGTCGTCCAAGAGCTTCCCATCCCACTCCACATTCATCGCTGTGGAGACTTTCTTGAGGAGATACTCCACCTACACAAAATAAATACACATTTTAGCAGATCCAGATCTTATGCTGACAAACTGTGTCAGAACATTTCTGCGATATTCCTCTGTACAAAGGGAGGCAACTGTGCCGATTGCACAAAAGCAGTTTATTTTGGTCTCTGTCGAGAGGAAACCACAAGCATTATGGAGGAAGTACAGGAAGGAAGAGACTCATTTACGGACTTATGTGCTCTGCTGTGAGATATGGTCAGATTTTGTTGAGTCTACCTCATGGATTTCTAGTAATTAGACAACGACAGTGACATTAGAATGTCTATGAAGCTTCTCATCATCCAGATCATAGTCAGCTCCAGTAGTTAGCTGAAGGCCACTGGACTTCATTGAGTTAAAATGAAAACCTAAGAGTTAAGAGTTCAGGTCCAGCTCCAACTAACTACTGAAGAAAGAAATCTGTCAAAGTCTCTTTGTGGTTTTTGTTTCTCTGTCTCTCTTCATTTGTTCTGAATATTGAAGTAAAAAAATATGTGCACTTGTTACATGTTTTTTACAAGTTCTACCATTTTTACTCAGAAAATGTATAATGATGGATTACTCTTTCAAAATAAATGTACCCTCACTGCTGAGCTCTAACTTTACCTCCTCTAGTATCATCACCAGTGGGTATCGGTCCTCAGACAGGAGGTTGAACAAACAGAAGAGCTTGAAACAGTTTCTCTCTGACAGCAGCGCCCCCTGTGGTACTGCCTGGTAGTTCTTCTTCATGGTCATCATCCAGCACAGGTCATCAAACTTCTCCTTGTCGAACATGCCCTCTTTGACCTGACGAATCAGACAAATTACCGATAGTTGCTAAACTTTAATTACAAGAGCTGTTGAAGATAATTGACTGTTTCTAGGATGTTTTGAATGTCTATGTCCAAACACAAAACCCTGCTTCAGTAAAATTGAGTACTTAAATTTAGGACTTCCTGAGAAGTAGAAGAAATCTTGGACGTACTTTATCCAGTATATACTTGTTGAGGTAGGGCATGTAGCCATGATTAGACACTGGCCCGCCGTCATCGTCCTGGAAGTGTTCCTCCAGAGCCACGGGGTCGTGTGGGATGTTCAGCACCGTGTACAGGTTGTGGGAAAGAACCTATGGATAAGGATACAGTTACGTAAGTAGGTAGTAAGGTAGGTAGATAGGTATTTGGTAGATTTTACATAGGTATGTAGGATGATAGGTAAGGACGCAGAAAGGATGGTGGGTAGGTAGAAAGGTACGTAGGTAGGTAGTTGGTAGGAAGGTGCGTAGGTAGGTAGATAATTGCTAGGTAAGTAGGTATATAAATAGTAGTTGGCACATATAAGGTAAGTAGATAGGTAGGAAGGTCAGTAGGTTTTATGTAAGAGGGTAGGTTGGATGAAAGGTAGGTAAGATGGTAGTTTGGGTAAGTGGGTACATGGGTAGGTGGGTACCTCCTGTAGGTCAGTAGGTAGTTGGCAGATATTACGTACGTAGGTAGGTATGTAGGTAGGAAGGTCGTAGGTTAGTCAGTAGGATTTATGCAAGAAGGTAGGTAGGTAAACAGTAGGTAAGATGATATGTAGGTAGGAATGGTAGAAAGTTGGCAGACAGGCAGGCAGGCAGACAGACAGATAGATAGATAGATAGATAGATAGATAGATAGATAGATAGATAGATAGATAGATAGATAGATAGATAGGTAGATAGACAGGCAGACAGACAGACAGATAGACAGAAAGATAGATAGATAGATAGATAGATAGATAGATAGACAGACAGACAGGCAGACAGACACCACCACCAACACAAGCAGAGACATTTGGTCTCGGGCAGAGAGTGAGCATGTCAGGGCAGCGTTCTGCCATTTCCCTGGATTCTTGTCTCCTGTGGAGGCTCAGTGAGACATGTATGAACTGGACAGACAGCAACAAACAGCACTGTCACTGAGGAGCTGTAAAGATGGCAGAAAAAGCCTGACACTGAGCTGTGTACAAGTTCACTGTGAGCCACAGGAGAAGCTGGACCTTGGTCTGGTCTGAGCAGGTCTGAGCAGGTCCGTGTCTGTGTGAGGGAGTCCTGTTGGTGTTTGTCATGTTCAAACAAACCCAGGTTACATTGTTCTTCCACAGATCACACATTAAACAACTCAGCTGTACACGCGGAAAACTTCTTGATTGTTTCCCGTTAAGTTAAAGGAGTAACGCGCCACAAACACGTCCTTGTCCACTCACTCTGGCCCAGTTTCCTGCTCATTAAAAAACAAGGTTCTTACCTTCAACTGCGACTTTGACACTTTACCACACTTTTCCACGTCCAGCGACGTGAACGCGTACCAGATGGACTTGAGGAGTTCGGACTTTAAGTCCATTGTTCGGCTGGAGGGACGGACGTGTTCAGCGCAAAAACAGCTCCATTCTCCAAACGCAGCAGCTTTTTACGCAGCGTCAGGGCGAAGTGTGCGTTCGAGAATCGGCGAATTAGCGCAGTCCGACTGCAAACGGACCGAAGTGAGTCAGATGTGGGACGGACAGCAGAGACTCACGGTGTTCTTACAGCATGTTACATGTTCTGAGAAACATGTATGTGAGCACAAGTGGACTGAGTGACGAGGCTCGTGGACACACCCGCCACTTCACGTGCCCTGAAGCTCGATTCATTTTGGGAGTGACTTTACAAACACGAATATTACATTCAGACAAACGAAGATGAGGATAAAGTTTGGCTCCACTTAAAACATGACCTGAATTCGACTTGGAAATAATTATAAAGACACTAAATACAGGGGAGTGATTTCATTTTATGTTAGTTTTATGTTACTTATTTTAAAATTTTGGACCTTAGATGAGGCTTCTGCAAACCTGAAGCATTCTATTCTATTCTATTCTATTCTATTCTATTCTATTCTATTCTATTCTATTCTACCTTATTCAAACAATATTATTGACTGATTATATTTCTATCTATATCTTAGACCTTTACATTATTCTTCACATGTTAGCTGGTTGAATTTTTAAATGTGTTTTTGAGAATGAAAACCACAAACACTACCTTATGTGATGGATTCTGCTGAATATTAATTCATCTGATTCCAACATGTTTTGCTGATGTTGAGGCGATGATCATATATGTTTCACAAATGATGGAATTGAAAAGTCAGACAAAAGAGGTTAAACAGGGACCGTCTGACACAAAAGCATCCACAGGCCTCGTTAGACCATGATGTAGGTTAATCAATACCATAATTAGGTCATGAAAATGGTAGTCGTTGTTCAGAGGCCGCAGAACAAAAGTCGTAAACATCCATGTACTGCATGTGTGTCTGTTTCATTTCAGCTGATCCAGGACGAGCAGAGGATTCACACATGATCCTGGTCTTCTGCTCCATGTGAACCGATCAATGCTGTGACAGGCTGTTGCGTTTCCTTCTGCTGAATCTAGTGTCCCCCTTCAAGGGTCGATCTAATCAACACTGTTTCAGGTGCTGGAAATGAGAAGTCGTTTACTTAAAGCCATAATTCTGAGGATCGACCGTTTCCAGTGCCGCACAATTTACCACCGTGGCACCCTTCCACAGCGAGTATGGCCTTTCTCGTAAAAGAAAAGCTGACGTGTTTCCAAAGGTCTTTAAATGCAAATGAAGCTTCATGTTTGACACAGAATAGAGGGAAAAACTTTATAAAGAAATACTCTTTACAAGATTGCAGCAAATCGGTTTAATATCCATATACACATACACCATTACATCACAGGTATGTTGTTAATATGTTCACAATATTAAAGTGCAGCAGACCTTGACATTCCCAGTGTTGAATCAATGAAGCAAAGACTTTTTTGTTTATTGGTAAAAGATAGTTTACAGTTTCATTCATGCTTGGTTGCACTGTTGGTGATTATGAGAATGGATTTACATTATTGACTGTAATATTAAATCATACATGTATCACAGCTTCTATATCCATAAAAGAGGGGATGTATGATGACATGAAGCAAGGCCTATGGATTTCTATCATTTTACTGCACGCTACACTGGGAAAATACAAGTTCATTTCATTTAAACTAAAGTTACAGTTTCTTTTTTCAAACCACTTTTACATTCCTTAAAAGTTGTTGTACTCAAAAATAATCACATTTTTGCCAACAAGCAGCAGAAAAGATTAATATTCTTATTCTTGAAGTTAAATCTAAGAAAGCTTAGCTTTGTCCAATATTCACACAAAACTACACCTATCAAAGGTTCAATGGGCAGGATATTTTTTAAATTTAACCCTCTGCCAGACATTAGTGAAATCATTTCCAGTGAAAAGGATGTTTTTGTTAAGAAATTCTACAAAATTGCTAATTGCTGGCTAACGCTAGTCATGCTGGTAGGTTTTATGAACATCTGGCTCATAAAATGTCATTTTTAATGTAAGATAAGCTTGTGCTTCAGAGATTATAACCTCAAGATAAACAATGACATGTGGAAGAAAAGCCCATCAATCACAAAGCACAGAAAACATTACAACAGCCTGTCAGGTGAACAGTAAAAATGGCACAACATTTCCACAGGCAACATTAAGCTTTGTATGTACAGCACCATCCGAGCACAGCGTCGTCTTGTGAAGGAAAACAGTGAACGATGTGGAGACGAACACCTGCCAAACAATGTCCGACTAAACCTTGTCAAGAGGGAAAACTGCTGGTGAACATTCCGGTGCTTTCAGTGGAGAGAGACATAATACTACAGGAGGTGAAACGAGGAAAAATCTGCTCCATAATTGACATGTATAAATATTATCATTAATGACACATCAATTCATGCCAATATTTACATATTTCTGAATCTAAATCATACAGTAAAAGGCAGACAAGCGTCACTGAACGTATCATGTAGGCCTCGTTTTTGTTAGTTTAACAGTGGGGGCAAATATAACAGCACCATAAAAGCATAGTTTCAAAGTTCTTACAATAGTCATGGGCGTGTTCTGGGGTGTAATGATTTATAATACAGAGAGCCATGTCCTCCTCTCTTTAAAGACTCGCAACTTAGCAAATAGTAGCAGATGTTCTTCCATGAGGACAGATTTGTAGTAGGAAAGAAGGAAAAGCCATCTGCTCAAATGAAATAAAATGGAAGCCATGAATCATCCAAGACAACAGCAGGATCCCTGAGGTGAAGCAGGTGTGGAGAGTTGGACATAAGGCAGAATGTATGAGCATCGCGCTCCTGCCAAAGTACCACTGATGACAGTACACCATTGAAGTGACAACAAAATACTGCACCATTCACCTCAGACCAGGTGTTTGTTGGTCAAAAGTGCAATGATTTCCACTTCTTCAGGATAGGTCTGCACCAACAACATGCACCTGAATACACCTCAATTTATGACCAACACACCGATGGATTCTAAGATGGATGCAAGTCCAAACAATGTGACCACAAGAAGGTGACACGAGTATCACTCTGAAACTGGCAAAGACATTCTTGTCTTGCTTGGAGAACCACACTAACAAGACCAAGATCAGGATGCACCTGAGTCTGAGTCAAGACCAAGTCCAAGAGTGGTCTCCTATATGTCCCCTGTCTTGGTCTTGCCCTGGCTTAGTCTTGGTACATGTCTGGTCTTGTCTTGTTGGTGTGATTTTGACCACAACAATGTTTGTGCGTATAACTGAACGAAATGGATGGAAAATATGCTGCATAACTGCAACTCTTTTAGTCGAACATATTGAAATCCATACTTTGTTAAACATTAGAAAAGAGAGTCATGCAAACCTTGAGTTTAATCCACCACCCAGAACATGGCATCACGCAAATGACGGAAAATAAACAGGACTAAAACTTGTGGTATCGTAGATGCCCCAAAAACCCCTCCAACTGCGCGACTCTATTACTCTTTGAAAGTGGTGGTCATTCATCAATTATCAATCTTATTCACCTACATTTTGGTCAGTCCTTGGTTTAAAATCAACCGCTAATGTGCCACAACACGACGATGTTGTCTCGGTGCTAGTTTGTTGGCAAGCAGACAAGCCAGGGCAATGCCTCCAATCTGGGTGAAGGCTAATCCCAACACAGTGGCAGCAATGTGGAAGACGTTGTCGTTGACCAGACTGAAGACTTTGCGGAAGCACCCGTGTGGATGGATTCCCGCAGCAACTACTCCCTCATTGTCGTCTGTCAGAAGCGGTCGATTCTTGCAACCCTTGCGTGTAACACAGCAGCTGTCTGGCAGGGACACCGAGGTGCCGTTCTCATTGGGCAGGAACATCATATGTTGGGAAGCCCAATCTGAAGTGAGCCAGTCACGCCAACCCTCAGCTCCACAACACTCCAGGGCCCTCTGCAGGCTGTCTAGGGCATCGGCACGGCCCTCGTCCTCTGTGTAGCCGGCCACCGCTCGCAATAAGCCACTGCGAAACCCTCCGGCAATATCTTCGCGGTAGAAGAGGCCCGAGAGTCCAGCTGCCAAACCGGCTACGAGTGCGGCAAGTTGAAAGAACCCATATGCCCTTAGCACGCAGGGCAGGTTTGCAGCAACACCCAGACAACCCAGGAAACCCCAGGTGGTGACGGCAGCACCTGTGGACAGAAGGATGAGCGGAGCGTTGGGGTAGCGATTGGCAGACAACAGCATGTAGTCTGCCAGCGAGATCTGAGCCCACACACCCAAGGTGAAGAGGGCCAGGCCCGCTGCCCAGAAGAGGCAGCTGAAAGCCAGGAGACCCAGGCGCAGGAGGTGCATGACTCCCACCGGGCGGCAGCAGGGTGGGGCTGCACCCACAGGTGGAGGCGGAGGGGGCGCCAGGGAGGCCTCTGAGCACACGGACAAGGAGAGACGCTGGTGCTGCTGCTGGAGCTGCTGCTGCTGGAGCTGCTGCTGCTGCTGCTGGAGCTGCTCCTCCTGCTCCTGGTACGGTGACAGCAGGTAGCCAGGGATGGCAGAGGGTCGACGAGGGAGAGGAGGAGGAGTCAGCAGGTCGAGACCGCGAGGAGAGGACAGTCTTCGCACGGCTAACTGCTCGCGCTCCCAGTCCAAAGCTCGCGTGCTGGGACTCAGTCGAGCTGACAGTGAGTTGTACGGCAGTGCCGAGCTCATGGTTCCAGCTTTATCTACTCCCCTCTCTCTCTTTCGCACACTCCCCCTCTCTATTCTTCCCTCTATCAGAGCTTCCACTCTTGTCCTCCTGCAACACACAGTCGCCCTCCTGCTTCTTTATGACAGGTTATTAACCCACCGCCACCGCATCCACCGCCGGCTGGACAGTAAATCTTGCTGATGGGCTGCTGCGTCGTGCCGTTATCTGCCGCCGCAGCCCCCGCGTTTCCACCCTGTTTATCTGTTTACGTCGGGTGTTCTTTCCACCTGCATGGTCACCAGCTCTCCAGATTCCTCTGCTCACCAAGTGTCGCCCCTCGCTCTGGTCAAGGCAGACGGTGTTTACAGGGGGACGGAGTTCGGACGCGCACACCCTCTCTCGGTTTGGAGGAGCCATTCCAGAATTCTGACTTTGGCCCATCTGTAAAAGAAAATGGATCAAAGTTCTCTGTTAGGATGTTGAGACTAAACTGACACTAAACTGTATCTGTTTTTACTTTATAAATACTTTACTTCAAAACTATAAAATATATACATCCAATACACACGAGTTGTAGTGTCTGAAATCACATCTGCACAATGAATGCAGCTGCCAATATAACATATAAAATAGTTCAATTTAAATATATATCCTAATGAGGCACCCTGCATAAATGGTTTAAATGTAGCATATTTGTAATTTGTTTTTATTATTTTATCTCTTTACTATGGACTTGCTCATTAAAAAGTTTTTTATAATACAACCTGATGAAAAAGCCCATAAAAATATCAGCCATGTTAAATATAGAAATGCAATTTAAAGTCACTGACCATTAGATGACATTTTGTGGCTCCCCTGTTTCACAAAAGAGCCAGTTTTATTCTTATGTTTCCGGCTTGGCAACTGGCTTCCCTCCCATAAATAAAGCTTCTCAGTTAATTAAACAGAAAAATGACTCTTTTATGACCAGGAAACCCATAATAAGGATATGACGGCAGAGAGGGGGAAACCCAGACAGATGGGTGGGAGCAAAGGCCGTGAAATCTCATCTCTTCATTATAGATCGTCTCTCAGCTGCAGAGAATAGTTACCTGTGCATATAAATCTACTGGATTATAAAAACAAAAAAAATTAGATGTGGCTGACTTGTAATTGTATTTTGAATTCTGTTATTTTTTAAGAATTAAACAGGCTGATTAGAGTATCTAATATGAGGAATATTAGGAATAGAAGACAAGTGGGCATCTGGAGAGGAAAATTACATTTGAGGACTGATTTATTTGTTTGTTATCATTCAATAGGCTGTTTGTACCTACACACTCCAGTCTGAGGGCTTAGGTCGACTAAGCAGCTGCTACAGGAAGTCCCAAAATCAAAGCTGAGGTCCAGAGACGAGCGAGCAGAGGAACGTCCTGCTGTGACACATCAGATGTGGCCTGACTGTGGAACTCTGTCAGTCTTCTTTAAAAACACACTTTTACTCCATGGCTGGACCCCATTTTTGTTTGTCTGCTTTTTCTTTTAAATGGAATTACATTATGATGTGATTCCAACATTGTATCATTAATCTTGTTAATCTTTTGTTGTTAGGACATATATGAACAAACTTTGAGCAGTAAAAATGTTTTCCTGCTGTTCTGTCCTCGTCGTCTGACTGAAACTAAGATGTCAGCAAAGGCCGAGTCTTATAAAAGCTAAAAGCAGTTAATGTCAGAGCCATTAAACCATAAATCTTAAAGGCTACATGTGGCCGTTATCTTCTGGTTTACAATGATCTAAGAGATTTTAGATGAAGTGAGCAGGAAACGGTGACACTAATACGATGAATAATATGCATGATCTTGTTTTTAAAATCATGCAGCCATGACACCGAAGGTGTTCTCATGCCGTTGATTTAAACCTGAATGCATCTGCATAAACCACTGACTTGCAGAACAGTGATGACACAGAAACAGAGAAAATAATCAGAGTACAAACTATCTTAAATAATGTTTTGTGCAACGTTTGCAGATTTTTTTACTTCTGTTGTAGAAAAGCTGATAAACGAAACACAGTACGTCCAAATCACTCGTTTGAAATCTTTTTTTAAAAAAAAATCATAGGCTAAATACAACAGTACCAGACTTCTTTTCACATATGGACAAATGTTTATCCCCTAATCTGAAGAAATGTTCTCCCCTGACTGGAACTTTTAAAAAATGAGCTAAAGCTAAATATCTTAACTTAAAATACAGCAATGTAATCAGTGAGCCAGTCTCTCGGATCATTATCCGTTCATATATGTGCTTCTACAGACTGTGCTGCACTGTCCTCCTCTCTGTGCGTCTCCATGTGTTTCTCCAGCTTGGCGTTGGACGCGAACGTCTTCGTGCACTGCTCGCAGTGCGGCTTCGGCGGCTTTAGCCCCGAGTGGCTGCGTCTGTGTCGTGCCAGCTCTGACGAGCTTTTAAATTTCAGTTGGCAGATGCTGCACGGATACGGCCGCTCGCCCGTGTGGATCCTCTGATGCAGCTGAGCCTCGCTGAGCGTGAGAAACGACTTGTCGCAGTGTCCGCAGGGGAACGGCCTCTCTCCTGTGTGAATGAGGTTGTGCCTGGTCAGAGCGTACGGTTTGGTGAAGCCCTTCCCGCAGTAGGTGCAGGGGTACGGGCGAGCGCCGCTGTGGGAGACGATATGCTCCTGCTGGGTCTTTTTGCTCTTGAACCGTTTGTCGCACTGAGGGCAGGAGAAAGGTCTGTCGTCCACATGTGACCTGTGGTGTTTGGAGAGTTCGCCCTGAGACAGAAAACCTTTCCCACACTGGGAGCAGAGGAAAGGTTTCTCCCCAGTGTGCATGCGCTCGTGTCGGGCCAGCACCGACACCAGTGTGAACCTCTTTGGGCAGTGGGAGCACTGGAACGGCCGCTCACCGGTGTGAACGCGGAGGTGTTTTATGAGCATAAAGTGCAGGGAGAAGCGCTTGTTGCACTGGTTGCACTGGTAAGGACACTCCCCAGTGTGAGTGGCCAGATGTCTCTTCACGTCAGACCTTCGAGTGAAGGACTTCTCACATTGCGGACACTTAAACTGATGCTTCACCTGGTGTATCTGCCGGTGCTGGGAGCGCGAGAGCAGGGAGTCGAAGCCTTCGCCGCACTGCTGGCAGATGTAGCGCTTGTTGCTAACGTGCGACTTCCTGTGCTCGAGCAGCTCGGAGGAAGTCGCAAAACTCCGGCTGCAGATGGAGCAGATGTGAGGGAGCTGGCTCTCCTGAGAGTGAATCTGCTTGTGGTGCACGGTCAAAGCGCGGAGGTTGGCGAAGGAGCTTCGGCACAGCGGGCAGGAGAAGGAAATAGCCACGCCGTGATCTTTGCTCTCGTGCTTCGTCAGGTCCCACGAGTGCTGGAAGGTTCGCTCACACCGGGAACAATGAAACGGTCTCTCTCCAGTGTGGGTGAGCTGGTGTCTCCTGACGTCGGACGTGCGGGTGAACGTCTTTCCACACGTCTCGCACGTGAGAGCCTTCCGTCTGCTGAGAAACTGAGAGTCGTTGGCTTCACACAGCTCCGCTCTGCTCTGGTCTACGTTTCCTTTTGGGAAAAGTTTAATGGATGTGAATATTTCATCAGTGCTGCGTGGAGACGGTGTAAATTCAGCTTCTGAGAAAGTCCTGTACTCTTCTGTTGGAACACTTTGCATGTGGAAGTGAGGAGGGCTGTTTTCTTCAGCGCTGTGGAAGGGACACTGAGAACAGGTGAAGATGAAGGAGGTCAATTCATCTGAATCACCTGCAAACAAAAGAAAAAAAATGATGAAATATTTCATGATGAAATGTTTTACTGACCACTACTAGTTTCTACTTTGTATGAAAATAAGCTGTAAAAAAATAATTCTGACTAAAAAGTTGGTACAGTATGTAAAATGTAAATAAATACACCTATAATAATCCCTTATTTTATTCCCAATAAAACATAAACAACATATCAGATGTCAAAACACCACATTCTACCATTTCAGCAACACACTCAATTAAGTTTTTGGAATTGGGATTGTAATTATTTTCACATGTTCCCCACTGTTTTCTAAAAATCTATGATGTGTAAAGAGGAGGAGAATGTGCTTTACAAAAACTTTAAACATGTGGATGTTTACTTAAAAAGTCCTTTTTCATCTTCATGTCAATGTATTACCTTTGTCCAGTCCTTTGATTGCGATCACAGAGGAGGCAACAGATAAGAAAGCTTTGCTCCTGATGAAACACAAAACAAACAGTCGTTAATATTTTACATTTTAGGACTTCATGCAGCTCAAGTGGAAGAAAAATGGATATTATATACACAGCTTTGTCTTTACAACATTTGTAATTTCTGTAAAACACAAAAGTAACTATAGAAGCACAATAAATACAGTAGTATGGGGGTGTAGTGATTCAAAAACTGTGCAAGCAATAGTGAATGGAGGAACTGTGAAAACCCAAACTTCTGTCACGACCCCAGGTGATGCAGACTCTTTCATTACTTTATTAAATCAAAGTTAATTAAATATCAAAAGTAATTTTTGTTTTATTATAAACAAAAATAATAAAGTTATTTTATTAATGTTACACATTTATCTCGGTTGTATTTTCTTCCAGCTCTTCTTATTCGATTTTTTAGGTCACTCCTGCTTTAAAATTAACATTATACTGTTGAACTCAAAGCCAAACTGCGCCTTTAACAAAATAAAATAATATGAATGATTAGTGTACATTGTTGGTTCTGGTGTGATTTCCTTGGCCAGAGTCTTGAATGTACGCGTCCCCTGCCGACTCGTCGGAGTCTTCATTTGTAGACGAGAGGATCTGCGGACGTTGGCTGAGCTGGCAGACTTCTGCGTTTCACAAACCAGAGCTTCGCTGCCGACATCTGTCGCTCCTTCATGGCCAGAAGATTCACACCTACTCTTCACTTCTGTGACAGAGGTGATGATGCAACTCTGTGTGTCTCCAGCATCCAGACTGTCCTTCATTTCGTCAATAGTTCCTGTTTTATCATCAGTTTGGTCACAGGTTTCAAGTTGGTCAATCGTTTTTCCATCATCTGCTGCATTTACCGAAGCAAACTCATCATTTAGTGACGAGTCATCGATCTTTTCTTGACCAAAGCTCTCCTTCCCTCGAGCAAAAGTTTTCGTCAGAGTCTCCAGCGCTTTTGCAACAGTTTCACGAGTTTCCCCTGCAATGGAGCTCACACACGCGTCATCACCAACAGGATCTGCGCTCACAGCCACAATCTCCTCCTCGTAGAAATCTGTGTGAACCTGGAGCTCAGCTGACTCCATCACTGCTCCATCCACGTCAGATGCTGCTGCTGCTGCTGCTGCTGCTGCTGCTGCTGCTGCTGCTGCTGCTGCTGCGTCGCCCTCGGTGTAAACGGTCACAACACTGTACTGGTCCACTTCAGCTAAAGTCACAGGGTTTAGGACGTTGGCGT
Organism: Brachirus orientalis; assembly: GCA_016785285.1. NCBI lineage: Eukaryota > Metazoa > Chordata > Actinopteri > Pleuronectiformes > Soleidae > Brachirus > Brachirus orientalis. The sequence continues at coordinate 139,134 of JAFBJR010000435.1, forward strand.
AGTTATGGATTGATTCCAATCCAATGGAGACATTTGTCTTTTGTGAGGGAGGAATGGATAAAGCTGACATGATGCAGCTGCCGATGGTGGATGAAGGTCCATCTGCAGAAAGAAACATGTCATTAGTTATATTCATTGGAGGCAATAACTAGATTTTAAGGGACCTTAAAATATATTTAACCATTAATTCTAACTACTTGTTACATTTTTAAAGCTCTGTTACCATGTTTCAATGCCTCATTTTTAAAAAACACTAAAATACATTTATTTTACCACAGCATATGAGGTTTGATCAAACTTTACATCAGAAAATCCTGATTGATTTTGCTGTGATCAAGTCATGATGAGAATTAATGCAAAATATAAAATCCCTTTATGTGATTCTCTATATTCCACGAGTAAAACCTAAGTAAAAAAAATCTTAGACTTAGACTAAACAAATTATAGACTTATAAAAAAATCTGACATTTATTACAAGTGATTGCAGTAGGTGCCAGAAAAGGCAGGGCAATGTTGGGAGATTAGATGGAAAATCATTGTCATGACATCCTGTAACTCAGCACAGAACTGATGAGTCATGATTGTTATTTTAATATAGCACCATGCAGACATAAAACAACCCAAAGTGCTTCAATGAGAAGTAAAAAAATATAATCTTTTAGAGGAAATACTGAAGATTATTTTACATTTTCACCAAAAACCAATTGTGACCCCCACAAAAACAGCTTTGTGTACAAATGTTGCCTTAAACTAATAATATTTGAAATTAGTGTGCATTCATTATTATTGTCTTTGACATTCTTTTGAGTTTAACGATTAATGAAATTTGTAATAAATCGGTTACCGGTTAATTTCCTGTGATTTAACCAATCATTTCAGCTCGACTTACGTGGCATTTTCAACAGTCCGGAACTCTTGTAGTGTTCGAAGATCAAGCTCAGCTCTTGAGGTGAAGTCTGAACACATTCCTCCAAAACAGAGGGAGCCGAGCCGAGCCAGGCTGCCGTCTGTAACCACAGCACAGCGGCTCTTAAGAATACACTTTACAGAGGGAAAACAAACAACAAACAGCGGCGCGGCCTACGCTGCGATGCCACATATCCATTATGCCTCTTTTTGGATGACGGACTGTTCAAAATGTTAGGGTACATACACAGTCAAATGTTTATGTGCTGTATGTATAATTCTGACGTATGCCATTATTACGTTCAACTTGTAATAATTGTGGACAAATTGATTTTATGTTATGTGGTATATGGATGTGATATTTCAATTTCCCAGCTTGGGATTAATAAAGTATCAATCAATCAATCAATCAATCAACATGACACACTAAGATGGACGGTACCTGCTTAAGGTCCGGTATTGGCAACAGCTTTTCCAGTTTTGAGAGCAACTCCCACAATAACACATGTAGAGCTGCATCATACTGTGGCCCATATTCCACGGGGAAAATCTCCTGCAAGAGGTGAGGTGAGGTTCAATGTCAGCTGACAGCAGCGTTTATCTAGACATAGAGATGAGCAGTTTGAATCTGTCTGACCTGGAAGAAGTATGCTCTCTCGACAGGATCTTTGAGGAGGCTCCGAACAAGTGCAATGAAAGTGTACTCTGTGGTTGTCACCTCGGCATCCCTGTACTGCAACAGATGGAGTTGGTGTCATAAAAACAGGTCCTTTCACATCTTTGTTTACATTTGTGTTCATAAAAAAAAATCACTTAAAGTTCCTTTATATAAGTATTAGTGACCTCTAATATGAGAATGCAGATTCTAATAAATGGAGGACTCTTATGTCTTCGTCATCAAGCATGCAAAGTTGTCCATCAGCTGATATTAGGGCTGAAACAGTGTTTTAAGCTACTGTGACATCTGCTGGTTTGGTAAAGCCACTGAGGCACAGCAAAAGACAGTCAGAAACATGGTCACAAATGGGATTCATCTACCAAGTATGGACAACATTTACAAAGACACACAGGTAAAATAAGACAAACAACATTATCTGGCCTCTTCATTTAAACTGCTAAGAAAATTTCATTTATTCCATTAGCCATAAAAGCACTAAGCTGTTAAAATAAGCTGGACATCCAGCTGGCCTGGTCACGCCCATGGTGCAGTGACCTTCACGCTACAACGTTCCTTATGTTGTCTGTTGTTGTCCGATTGTCTTTGTCGAATGTCTAAGTCATATATTTGGTGTCCTGGAACAAAGTGCCTTGTGATTGCAATTGTGCTGCAAACACAACTGTCGCACAGGGACAATAAAGTTATCTACTACTACAATTACTCAATTATTAAATCGATTACTAAATTAATCATTAACTATTTTGATAACTGATTAATTGGTTTGGGGGGTTTTCAGCTTCTAAAATGTGAATATTTTCTGGTTATTTTGCTCCATATAACAAAGAAATAATTAAAACTTAATAATTTTTGGTTTGTGGACAAAACATTTGAGACATTATAATTCCCAGGTTTACAAAAACATTATCAACATCTTATGCTTCCTAAGTTTATCAAACTAGGTCTTCTTTTATTGCTTTAATGGAGAGACACCTAGTCATACAACTTACATACTATGCATTTGTACTAACATACTTAATGTCACCTAATAAACTCTCCTAAATGTTACACCCTGGACCTGTAAACACTTACTTCGGTGTTTTCAGAGGTTATTGGGAGTCTGTCCAAATAGCTCTGGATCAGTTGAGTATCTACAGAACCTCGTGTTGATCCTTTGCAAAGCTCCAGAACCAACTGCAACATGAACAAATGTCAGATGGTTTATCAGAGACAAATCACCATGTTGAAATGTAAGAAGATCGGTCCTAACCCTCGCTCTTAGACCCAGAATGAGCTGAGCTCTCTGTCTGTGGGTGATGAGTCCAGGAACTGCCTCTGTCACCATGAAAACAAACTCCTGCAGCTTCTCATAACTCATCACATCCTTCTGCTTTGCCAGCTGCCACATGGCAGCAGACAGAAGCTGCAGTGGAGGCACCAAGAGGCGAAGAGATGCAAGAGGGAGCGCAGGGTCTGAAACACAAACATGTGATGGTGAAGCTGGACTTTAGGGGGCAGCAGTGAGCCTTTTCATTCAGAGACACAACTTGAGGTGAAACTCAACAAACACTCAATTTAATTCAAAGCACTTAAAAAATCATTTTCAAAATTAGTTCTCTTCACAGAGCAAAATGGAGGAAAGGATTTACCGAATTAAAGCAAAGATACAAAACTCATAAATATTTATATATAGTGCGTAAACTAGTGTTTATATTTTAAACCTGGTTAAGTATCTGCTGCTGTGCTTTGGGTCCAGGGGAAATAAAATGTAAAACAACGTTTAAAACATGGTAAATAAAAGATGACCAGTCTGTTTGCACAGCTTAAACACGACTGCTTTAAATAGACGCAGCCGGCTAACTGTACAGCTAACATAAACTCAATTAGCTGCTAAAATGCAGCGGGTGTGAATATTAATTTACCTACCGGTTGTTTTCTCTGTGGACCAAAGATCCTCCATTGGTGCGATGCGAATTAAGTAATGCCGAACAACTCACGTAATCCTAAATTGTTTAATTTCGTGGCTAACATGCGCTGTTAGCACGCAAGCACCCGTTTCCTGAAGTCTAACCATACATTTCCTGTTTTCAAAATAAAGGTATGACAACAAACGGGAGCTGTGGGTAGTTTAGCGCATGTCGTGGCTTTTTCTGGTTTTTTATTACGTGACACTTTTCTTCACAGTCTTAATCGACACGAGAACTAAAAAAAAAGCTAATGGAAAATACTGGAGTCACCAGACATACCACCGGATGTTGTTTCCCCCCACAGTTCCCTTCAATTTAAAAGATAGAGTACCCTCCACTATACACGAACATTAAAAAATAACAAACAGCAAGAAAACAGAAAAAGAAAACACTTTATTTTTACGAATATAAAACTTGGATATAAGAAATATTATTTTAACCAATTCCCGTCAGCTTTTGATCTCGCGGAAATTGGTGCTGGTGACGTCACGGCGCAATCATACATCCGAGAGTCACATGAAACGTTTCATACAGCAAATGTTTGTTTTTGGGAAGTTTAGGTTATCTGTCTTTGTTTAAAACCCACTAGAAGCTTCCTGATCTTGATCAGAGAATATAATTTTTATTCTCAGGAAGTTTGACATCCAACATGGACGAAGACGGACTGCCTATAGTGGGCTCTGGAGTTGATCTCACCAAGGTTTGTTTCTTGTTAGCTAACATCAGCGGCAGAAGAAATGAGGAAAACGGGTCAACATGGAGCTACAAAGCTGTGTTCTTGACAATATCAGACTGTTTGGCTTTAAAACAAACAGTCGATAATTTCACTATAGTTGGCACATTTGAACCCTGAGAAATACTGAGCTGTCCACACGACAGTAATGTTACCCTTCATGGTTTCCTTATTAATTCTGTCATTTTCAAGTCGGGATCTGGTTTATGCCCGATTCCTGCAGCGCCGCAGTCACTAAAACGCACTAGATTTAAAACAGATCTAACATTTTTCACAAAATAATTAACTATTTACGCTTTAATCAGTCAAATTAGATGTAAATAGCATGAAGAAATACTACTATATTTAGCATGTATTTTACAATAATTAAGAGCTTGCAACAATTTTTACTAAATAATTGTTAGAGAAGGTGATTAACATGGGTAAGCTCAATATTACGTGTATAGCCATATTAAATAAAGAAGCTCATGGTGGGCTGCAGTTGTGCACTTATGCTGTTGCTTTATTTTCCCAGGTGGCAAAGTGGCAGCCACCATTTTGTGTCCCCTGGTGTCAATTCATTGGAGGCACTTTCACCAAATCAGTTGTAAACTTCTGCATCATAGACGCTTTAATCACCAGAGGAGGGGCTACTTTGAGTAGACAACACTGACAAGATGGCCTGTACCCAAACTGAGTCCATGCAGTTTGTTTGGACTGAAAATGATGTAAATAAATAGGGGATATGTTAGCTAACATGTGTTTAGAAAGCCTGTATATCCACATTTCTCTTTCCAATGATAATTGATTTAGAAAGGGAGGAAAAAAAAGAATGAATTCTCAGAATTTTATTTAACAAAATTCTTAACATTATATTGTGTGCTGCTCTTCTGTGACTTAAATGATTTATTTGTGTTTCCTCCAGGTTCCTGCCATCCAACAGAGACGAATCGTTGCCTATCTCAATCAGTTTGTTGTGCACACAGTTCGTTTTTTAAACCGCTTCTCCACAGTTTGTGAAGAGGTTTGTGTTGTTTACATTCACATTGCTGTTTGACTTTTTTGTTAAGGTTACGCCACCGGTTTCTGTCACAGTCTTAAATGGTTGTACCTTTTTCCCCCACAGAAACTTTCCAACATATCTCTTCGCATACAGCAGATTGAAACTACTCTGTGCATTTTGGAAGCCAAGGTGAGTTCTCGAGCCTCTGCTATGAGTCTGTCTGCAGTTTATGCACCTGTCTCACTCTCTGTGCTTGTGACGTTGTTGTGCTCTGAACAGCTGTCGTCTATTCCTGGACTGGAGGACGTCACAATAGCTGGAGTTAATCAGCAGCAAAGTGCACAGGTTAATGGAGCGACCACTGCCAATCAGGGCCAACAGGCTGCTCCATCAGCAGAGACACTACAATCCCCAGAGGTACAAAGACATGCACTTCATCAAACTTACATCAACGGCCTGTATTTATGTCCTGCTTGTCAAGTTTTGATGACTGCTATTCACATCCACATCAGTATGTTGACTTGACCCACGACCTGGCCCAGTGTGTAGCTGATTTGATCAGGGTGAATCCGTTACTGGACTATGAGTCTGTAATAAAGACTGAATTGAATTTCATACCAATACCAAACACAATGTTTGTCCGTGTTAAAGGTCCAGTGTGTAGGAAATAGTGACATCTATCTGTAAACTCAGATGCCAAACACATCAGGGAACTACGGTGGTGTGGTAAGTTTTCACTTCAAATGGTGAAACACACGCTTCAGCCGGTTTGTCTGAAAAAGTTGTGGTGCAACCGGGTGGCCAGTGTAAACCAAGGTCTAAAGTACATGTAAAAGGCTTAATATAAAGCTACAAAACAGTTTGTATCAATGAACCGTTCTGTGAGTTACACACTTGACCTCTGACCACAGTTTAGACATTCAGTGTGAAGCTGACATGTGACATCTGCTTCAACCTAATTCACACACTTCACAGAAATGACGTGTCTGAAGGAAGTTGCTGCACCCAGAGGGAGAAGTGGTTTCAACTCTTAAAACCACAACTTGTCCTATTTACTTATACACTTTTGTGTGAATAAATGTATGTATTGTGTGTATGCAGATACTGCATGTATAGGTGGATATTTTGAGCTTTGGAACAAACCAGGTTTGACATTTTCAAATTATATACAAATCTACACTCGTCATGTGCAGCATTACATTTTACAACAGATGCACAAGAAGCAGAAACATTGTTAGTCAGAAAATGCAAAGGCAGGCACAAAAGTCAATGTTTTTTTGTCATTTTCATTATGTGGTGATGGTGGATGAGTGGTACAGCGAGTCGCCTTTCAGTTGGAAGGTTGAGGGTTTGATTCCCAGCTCTGCGAATGTGTCTTTTCTCTCCTTTAGCCCTGAGTTGCTCCTGATGTCTCTGCTGGCAGAGTGTGAATGAGTATGAAAGATGTGGGCTAGAAATAAGAAATAGCATTATGGGAGTGAATGGGAGTGAATGGGAAAACTGTAGTGAAAAGCTGATTTGATCGTTAGCCCTTTATTAATACACACCATTCATGTAGTTTGACTGCATGGAGGAAAACAGAGTGGTGATATCCAGTTACATCTAAACCACGTTTAGTTAACAGTTTCTCATGAATGGTTTTATATTCTCAGTCCGCAGAAGAACCAGCACCGACACAGAAAACAGAAGCAGCTGCAGAAAACGTCATGACTGTGGCCAAAGACCCACGTTATGCCCGATATCTGAAGATGGTTCAAGTGGTGAGTCAATAACACAAACACCTGCTCCTGCACTAAACAGTTTACCCTTATGTATGTGACTGAAATGACAATGTTAATGTGTTACAGGGGGTTCCAGTCATGGCCATTAGGAACAAAATGGTCTTGGAGGGTTTGGATCCCAACTTGCTTGAGTGAGTGTTGCCCCGTTTAGCTGATGACGATTATCGTCTCTGCTTTTGTGAATGAATTTGCCGCCTAACAGTCCTGTCATGGCTGATCACAGAAGCCCGGACGCCCCAGTTCCTGACGGAGGAGCGAGGAACACAGAGGATCGAGATGTCGCTGCCGCCAGCTCGGACAGCGAGTCGTCCTTCAGCGACTGATGTCCCTCGTGTGTCGTCCTCACCACACGGTCTTTCCACCGCTGTCTGAGCTTCAGGCCTTTGCTCTTCAGAGGTCGGGTTTGCAGCGTTTCTGTGAAGGAGAAGCAGCCAGAAGGTGCCGATGCCCGACAGTGTCTCCTGTAGTTTCACTGTGTATGAGCTGGAAAGCTTCGGCCACCGATCAGTGGGACCTCCATCGTTTGATGATTAATGATTGTTATTTTCAAAAGGAGGGAACCATTTCCCCACATTGCTAATATAAGCCCTTAGTCCTCAGAATTCTTAAAGGTACAGTGTGAAAAGATTCAGCAACATTTACTGGTGAATTGCACGTGGCAGCTGTATGTTGAAGATCCACATTCTGTTGGCAACAAAACTTCAAAAGATGTTTAATTTGTCCTTTGTGGGCTCCTGTAAACATGGTGGTCCAAAAGAGCCGACCCAGCTCCTGCTACAAGTATGAGTAGTCTCATTCTGGGATAATGAAAAACAACACTTCATATAATCAGGTCAAGTCTAATTAATTTATCTTCAATTTCTGCCAAATGAAAATAATGTCCCCTAAATTTTACACACTGGACCTTTAATCTCTCAACATAATTTACACATCCATGTACAAAAAAGTTAAAGTTGAAGGATAATGTGCTTTTTTATTCTTCTACTTTATTTACCACTGTATAGATCCAGTGTATTTGCACTTTACTGTTTCACAGATTCACTTCGGAATTCATTGTTTAATTTTTTTGCATTTATCTTTCTGTAATAATGACTTTTTCTCCAAAAGATTAAAATGTCTAAATAAGTACTTGCTGAAAAATGCTGCATCGTGTCTTGAAGTTCAAATAAGTAAATAGAACCTAATATTTTTGTGTTTCTCCACAGCTAATCTTTTACTTGTGTCTTGTAGATTTTTTATGTTTTGAGTTTGAACCGAGACATTTATTAAAATAAAAAAAGGTTCTTTTTGTGTTTGATTCATGACTTTATTCACATTCCGTGTGTACATGCCCTAAAATGTAAAAACAGTGCCAAGAATGTTTCAGCACAGTAAAAATAAATGTATTTTGCTTTGATAAGATTAGTCTGAATGGATGTTAGGACATGTGTGAGTGTGGAGAAATCTGTTCATTTTAATTTCCTGTAATAAACACTCATACAGCTGACTCAAAACATGCATTCTTAATGTTTATTGATTTTAACATTGACAGTAATCAGTTCAGCAGTGCATCAGTGACAGTGCATAACAGTGCAAGCAAAGTAGAAAAGTATTTGAGTAAAAACAATTTCCCTTGTAAAATTCCCTTCTAATCAGTCAGTTTATTTGTTTACAGTACAGGTTACTTTCCTTTTTTATAAGAATTACAGTATATGTACCAATGACAGACCGATTGTAAACAGGGATTCCCCCAAAGTTAACAGCCAGCAGCTTATTTACTGTCCTTAAGCCAAAACTCTGGTTTAAATCAATACTTTTGGTCAAAATCTGAATGAAACCCATCGTCCAAATCTTAATTTTCTTCTCAGATGAGGCCACCTTACAAAATAAAACAAGCTTAATATTTTATTTGTAAAAACGTGACTATAAATCGAAATCTATCAAGTATTTCATATAAAAAAATACTATTCACGTACCACGTTGTTGTAGTCTGTAGCCTTTTGAGTGTTTATTGTAAAAATGGCAGTGTAATAAAGTATAAAAATATACAGGGTTATGTGTTTAAAAAGCTAAGAAACTAAAAATATATGACACATTATACTGGCGTTGTTTAATTGAGACCAATTTCACAATAATAGAGAATAATTTTCCTCTTTTTAAGTCCCATACTTTAAGCATTTGAGAAGGAAAGTATCTTTTGCTGAACTGTTTAGGATTTGTAGCTACAGTGACATGTGAAGACAGATGTGCAGAAGAAAGTTACTTTTGTTCTGACACGAAGAACGTCACGACGAGCACAAACCTCTAATTCATTTCCTGTCTTTAACAGGAATGACATTGATAACTTAATTAACTAAGAAGCCCGACTCACAGTGCATGTGCTGCCAGAACATCCATGCAGAACCACAGTCTACAGTAAGAGTTCCTCCTCCTTCGTTTGTCTTCACCACAGTACAGTGATCACAGTGATGCACATGGTTCCATGGAAATGGTCAAATAAAATACATACAGAAAAATAAAACACTTGTCAGCATCTGGATCACATTTCCTGATGTGCGTGCGTGCGCGTTTGTGTGTGCGTGCGTGTTCTTGTACTTGCTGCAGAGTGAGGACCAAAAATCGTATAAACACCTACAAAGTGAGGACATTTAATAGGTCCTCACTTCTTTAAAGGGATTTTTCAGGGTCAAGACCTGGTTTTAGGGTTAGGGTTAGAATTGGGTTTAGGTTAGAGTTAGGGTTAGGCATCTAGTTGTGATGGTTAAGGTTAGGGTAAGGGGCTAGAGAATGTATTATATCTATGAGGGTCCTCACTATGATAGAAGCACAAACATGTGTGTGTGTGTGTACAGTATCAGTGTGGTACATCATTTAATGAAGCCACAGAAAAGAGAAAACAAAAGTTTGACTGGATTTCAGCCACGTGTGTGTCGCGGTCATGTGACCACAGTGTGGCAGGCGTGTCCTCTGACTGGTCACAGGTCTGTGTCACGCAGTGAACGCAGGTGAGAGAAACTGGAAGTGCACTTGTGACAGTGGAATGATTTGTGATTGTGAAACAGAATCAAAATACAACCGAACACAAAAATAAAGAAGAAGAAGAAGAAGAAGAAGAAGAAGAACATAATGTGCTGATGAATTCATCAAATGATGTGTGTAGAAAAACTGAAGCAGCCGTGGTTAAGGCTCATAATCCGACCAACTCTGTTCTTACTTGTAAGGTGAAAAGCTGTGGAAAATGAAAAAGATAAGAACCATATCAGTTAAAAAAAGATAGAATGCTTAACAAATGTATTAGACCATCTGTCATAAAAGGAGAAAACAGAGATTTTGTAGAAAAACTAACGTCATTGTTATTTATTTGACAAATAATTTTTTTTATGTGTTCAAACACCAAAACTAATAAAGTAAATAAGTAGAATTTGAAATCTTCATCAAGAAATAATATTTTTTCTGTTTAGTATTAAAAATATTATTCAGGTTAAAGAGCGTCTACATACAGGTGTATTACATGACAGAAACTATTGCTGTTCATTTAGAGCAGCTGTGACACAGACCTTACACTAGGTGATGGTCTAATAAACGTGTTCAGCACTGTGTATCACATTATTTCATTTACTGGGCTGATGCTCACTTTGAATTCATCAATGTACGTGAGGAAGAAGCAGACGAAGCTGAAAGCGACGACCCACTCGCACGCGGCACTGGCTACGTGGAAAGGATAATCCTGAGAGAAGGAAACAGAGAAACCATCAAGCAGGAACTTTTCGTGTGTCAGGGTCCAGGAGCCAGGAGGGAAAAATCAACCGTTCATTGATTTGAAATGAAAATTATATCTCCATAATCCGTCATGATGTTGCAGTTAAAAACATGATGATGAGAACACATTTATGATGCAAAATGAATAAACAGTAGACACGCTTATATAAAATTAAATGTCAAATGTAATACATTTAATAATGGTGTTGATTTTGCATCATTTATTATATTATTATTAATAAAATATAGTTCACTGTTGGTCATGGGCCAGTTTTAATTATAACTTTATAGTGGGGGTTGGCCCCTGCGATAAAGGGTTACAATTTTATTCTAATTATTATTACAGTTATCATTGTTTCCTCAAAGCTGAGGTGACATTTTCACGTCTCAGTGCAAAACAAAAACACTTTGCCTTCCTTCCCAGGACGTCAGTGGCAGCTCACCTGGTCGTCTCTGTGTCTGTGCAGCGTGGTCTGTTTCACAAAGAACGCACAGATGACGGCTGAGGAAACACGCTGAGGAAAACCAAACACACACACACACACGTGGACTGAACGTAAACTCCATGTTCTGGTCCGTCACATCATTACAGCAAAGTCTCTGACAAGTGACAAAAAGGCCGTGTCTCCTCTGATTTTGTCAGCGCACAGGAAACATGGTAAAAATGTGGTTTCTTTTTAGAGCTTTTCTGACTACTTACCTAAGGAACTAAGTCAGGTCATTTTGAAAGTTGACATGATTAAAGTATATATATGCTTAACTATATAAGCATATATATACTGTATATGGATGCTTAAATAAAAATGTATGTATACGTTTGGATGTAAAATATACTATTTTTATATAGTTTTCTTTTTATTTATTTAATTATTTTATTATTATTATTAAATATATACAGTAGTTTCTTATGAACTGCAAATCTTTTGGCTGTTTTTATGTTGTTATTATCTTTACAGTGTACAGTTTTGTAAGTTCTAAAACTAAAAACTAACTTAATAAATAAAATGAGATTATTAAAAATCATGTGGAGTTCAGCATCACTCTCTGCTCTTTTGAGTTGAAGCATCACATTTTATTATTATTTACAAACTACATAGAAAATTTGTCTTTGTTGAACTTTAACCTGTTCACCGAAGGTTCAAGTCATTAAACATGGCGACTTTTCTGCATAAAAGCCAGAGGAGGCTCAGAAGTGTCTTTTTCTCTCCCATCGGACTTGATTTCCTTTAATATTATGGACCAAAAATGCCAAATAAATCCAGCTACTGTAGCTTTAAGAGAACAGAAAGACCACCAGTGAACCACAGTGTCTTTAGTGAAAGGATACTGGGGAAAAATGCCAAAGCGGCGAGGACGGCGAGACCCACACGGGCGCGATACACACTCGAGCAGGATCCAAACGGGTAGATATAATAAGAAATGATGGTCTGGATGATTATATATAAAACACCGGAGACAAAGAACAGCACAGCTCCCAGATCATGGACGGCTACCACAGTTGTTTCCTGCATTCAAAGAGTCAGAAGAAAGTGGGTTACATTAAAACCATGTGATTACAACCAGCGTGCACTTGTACATGTCAAGACAAACCTGGAAAGTTGCAACAACACACATGCTCAGGCAGGAGAGCGTCCCTAAAAACAGAGTGATTTTATTCAGACGAGGAGTCGCCAACAGTCTGTCCTCAGCCAGCCTCTCCACAAACTTATACCTGGCATAGATGGTGGCCATTCCTGGGCAAAAGGATCAAAACAAGCAAGAAATATGAATATATAAGAAAAGTTGGGATGCTGTGTAAAATGTAAAGAAAAACAAATCTCATTAAACCCATATTTTATTCATAAACAACATGTCAGATGTTGAAACTGAGACATTTTACCATTTCATGAAAAGATATGAGCCCATTTTGAGCCCTGTTCAATAAAGTTGCAACAGGGTGATGTTTACCATCATTGTGTAGCATCAACTCTTCTGTCATCAACAACTGTCTGTAAACGTCTGGGACGTTTGAGGACAGGAATGTGGTCCCGGTCTTGTCTGATGCAGGATTCGAGCTGCTCAACAGTCCTGGTTCTGAAGGTTCTGGACTGCAGGCAGGTCACGTCAGCACCTGGACCTGCTCTCCTGTGAAGCCACACTCTTGTGAGGATGCAGTATGTGGTTCAACATTGTCTCACTGAAATATACAAGTCCTCTCCTGAAAGAGACGTTGTCTAGATGGAGCATATGTTGCTCTAAAACCTCTATGTGCTTTTCAGCACACGTGTCAGCTGCCCACGCCGTGGCACTAATGCAACTCCATACCATCAGAGATGCAGACTGCTGAACTGTCCACTGATAACAAGCTGGACGTCGCTGTCCTCTGTAGTCCACAGGACACGGCGTCCATGTTTCCATCTGAAATGATCTTTGGTCCAGAGAAGACGTCAGTGTTTCTGGATCATGGTCACATACGCGTCGTCGTCTTCTCTACATGATACAGCTTTAACTCACGTTTGTGGATTGAACTGTGATTTCTGGAAGTGTTCCTGAGCCCATGCGGTGATTTCCAGTAGAGAATCAAGTCTGTTTTTAATACTGAGCCTTTGACCTTTGACCTTGCTCACAGATATTCCTCCTGATTCTCTGAATATTTTGATGACATTATTCACTGTAGATGGTGGATCTTCACAGTCTTCACAGTTTTACGTTGACGAACATTTTTCTGAAATTGTTCCACATTTTTTAAAACTCAGTTTGTCTCAGATTGGTGAATCTGTCCATCTTTACAGAAATGATCCTTTTATACTCAGTCGTGTTGCTGATCTGTTGCCAATTAACCTCTTCTTTTTGATTTGTTCCTCTTTTCCAGCCTTTTGTTGCCTCTGTTCCAACTTTTCTGAGATGTGTTGCTGCCATCAAATTCAAAAATGAGCTCATATATTTCATGAAATGGCAAAATGTCTCAGTTTCAACATCTGACATGTTTATGTTCTGTTGGGAATAACTCTTTACTCATGGCTACAATTTCTGCTTTCATTTTCTCAGAAAAGAGGAACCGTGATCATCATCTGTAAAGTTTGGTTCCTCCCCTCAGGAAAAGCTGCAGTTGCATAATCACAGTTGTTTTCCAGAAATGTAACGTGACTCTGCAGGAGTTCACAGGGAAAGAGGTGAAAAATACCAGCACAGGCAGAGATGAACGTCATCAGGCCGAAAACACAGCTCTCAGGAGGGTTCGCTCCCGTGTCGCTGAAAACAGGGAGAAGAGAAGAAGGCACCTTACGACCTTTTCATGTATTTTGTATGGACGGCAAAAATAAATAAAATAAACATGACAAATCTAAATTACGAGATTAAAAGTAAATCATTAAAAATATGAGATTTAAAAATGACAATTAGGAGACAAAACTGATAAATTACTGAAATTACTGATTAAAGGCTAATAAAGACAGTTTTTATGAGATACGATGTTATCATCATCATCATCATCATCATCATGGCATAAAAAATATCTTTTGTCACACGTTTTTATTTCATCATTTTGACATAATCTCACAATTATAAAAATGACTCACTCAACAAGTTTGAGTCTCTTTAATCTCAAATTTGACTTTGGTCTCATAAAAATGATGACCTTTAATCCCACCGTCTCATAATAATGACAAACATACACTATATTGTCATTTTTAATTTATCTCATGGTTTTGACTTTTTACTTCACACTCACACACATGATTATCTTGTTTTTACCTTTCTTTCATAAATCATGATCTTATGAGTTTTGTGTCATAATTATGACTTTTTAGCTCAGTTTATTTTTTAAATCTCATAATAATGATACCCTAACTCATAAGTTTGACTTTTTTTTAAATAATTATGACTTTTTTAATTTCATAACAATGACTTACTCTCTCATAATTTGTTATATGTTGTATTTTTTTATCTCACAATATTCACTAAACTAATAATTGGAGAGTTTATCTCATTACATTGACTTTTCAGCACATAATTTGACTTTTGAATCTCATAATAGTGACTTTCAACTCACTCATAACTTTGAATTTTTGTCTTATGGTTATGAATCTTTATAATTATAATTATAATTATGACAATTTTATATCTTACTCTCATAATTTTGACTGTTTATTACAATTATGACGTTTTAACCAATGACAATAATGTAGCTGCTCTCATAATTTTGACTTTTTTTGTCACATAGTTATGACTTTTTATCACAATTATGGCTCTTTTATCTCATAACAAGACTTAGCCTCTGATAATTTTGACTTTTTATCACAGTTATAACTTTTTAATCTCTTTTGAATTCTAATTTTCAATTTGTGTCTCATTTGATTTCGTAAAATCACAATTATGACTCTTTTATCTCATAACAAGACTTCACAATCTCTCACATAGTTATGACTTTTTATCACAATTATGACTTTTTAAATAACAGTTTTGACCTTTTACCACAATTATGGCTTTTTAAATATCAGTTTTGACTTTTTATCACAATTATGGCTTTTTAAATATCAGTTTTGACTTTTTATCACAATTATGGCTTTTTAATCTCATAACAAGACTTAATCTCTCACATAGTTATGACTTTTTATCACATTTATGACTTTTTAAATAACAGTTTCGACCTTTTATCACAATTATGTCTTTTTAATCTCATAACAAGACTTAATCTCTCACATAGTTATGACTTTTTATCACATTTATGACTTTTTAAATAACAGTTTTGACCTTTTATCACAATTATGGCTTTTTAATCTCATAACAAGACTTAATCTCTCACATAGTTATGACTTTTTATCACAATTATGACTTTTTAAATAACAGTTTTGACTTTTTATCACAATTATGACTTTTTAAATAACAGTTTTGACCTTTTATCACAATTATGTCTTTTTAATCTCATAACAAGACTTAATCTCTCACATAGTTATGACTTTTTATCACAATTATGACTTTTTAAATAACAGTTTTGACCTTTTACCACAATTATGGCTTTTTAAATATCAGTTTTGACTTTTTATCACAATTATGGCTTTTTAATCTCATAACAAGACTTAATCTCTCACATAGTTATGACTTTTTATCACAATTATGACTTTTTAAATATCAGTTTTGACTTTTTATCACAATTATGACTTTTTAATCTCATCACGAGACTTACTCTCTCATCATTTTGACTTTTGTTACATAGTTATGACTTTTTAATCTCACAACAATGACGGAGTTAATCTGTAATTTTCATTGTGTGTCTCATAGTTATGATTTTTTAACACTGTCACAATTATGACTCTTTCCCTCTCGTGACTTTTGATCTCATCATCATGACTTTTTCGTCTCCTAATCTCATAAAAGTCACTGACTCCCTCTGATCCTTATGACATCGATCTATCATCTCATAATTCTGACTTTTTTATTTGACTTTGTTTTTAAAAGTTGGGGTGAGTTTTTATCATTTATCCTGGAATGGTTATAATTGTAACATTCAGTTATTCTGAGCAGAGATTCGAGATTAGAGATTAGAGAAGTGACGGGAAGTGGCTGCCCCATCATCATCATCATCATCAGCAACTGTAACAGCTGGAGTTTAAGTTTCAGCCAAAGCAGAAACGAAAGTAAAGTTGCGCTTTACGCTCAAACTTTGCTCTGACTTTCAAACTCTGCGTGGAGATAAAACACGCGCGCGTGTGTTTGAGATCCAAGTGTGTGTGTGCGCGCGCGCGCGTGCATGCGTGGACATGACACGAACCTGATGTACGGAAAGAGCAGATCCACATCATGTCTGAAAACAGCGATCACGTAGGAAACGATGAAGGTGCTGGAGGAGCAGACGACCAGAAACACTGGCAGGAAACACAGACCCTGTTGGAACCACCTCATCTCTGCGCAACTGACGCAGCCATTCCATCCGCGTGAAGTTCACACGGAGTCCGTTAACGACAGTCACGTGGTCCCGCCTCTGCGCGCGCGCGCGCGTGTGTGTGTGTGTGTGTGTGTGTGCGGGAACCAAACACATGCACCTCTTCCTGAAATCGTGTCCCAGTGAATCGCAGTGTGTGAACGCGAGCGTCAGTGACGTCAGTGAATCAGTGCAGACATTTACTGGAGCTTCATTTGAAAGCACCATAAACACGTGGACTTTGACTAGAACAAGTTCTACTATCATTCTACAGAGGGATGTTATTTATTCAGTCAGGAATATTGAGATACACACACAGTCCTGTGCATAAGTCTTAGTCCAGCAGCAGCAGCAGCTTTGTTGTTTTTCTGTCACTTTTGTGATCGTTGGCGTTCAGATTGAAAAGATGTGACTAAAAGTCAGTCTTCTACTATATGATCAACCTGTCAGTGAGTTGAACTTGTGCAACATGTGTACTGGAGCTTCATTTGAAAGCACCATAAACACGTGGACTTTGACTAGAACAAGTTCTACTATCATTCTACAGAGGGATGTTATTTATTCAGTCAGTCTTCTACTATATGATCAACCTGTCAGTGAGTTGAACTTGTGCAACATGTGTATGTAATGCTCCAACATGTCTGGAGTAAACCAGGTATAATAGACCTTTTTCACAGCAGCTATTTGTTGGCATGAAATAGTAGGAGAAACACAGGTTTGACCAATAACATTAGGGTTCCATTCCAGGTTTTAAAGAGCCATGGTTGTGTTATTGTTCAAGTGGAAATGTAGCTCACACTAAATATTTGATATTATACAAGAACATTTTTGTTGTTTCGTTATTTTCAAACTGCATATGTTTTTCTCCATATTTTCAGGATGTGTTCCATTATTGACAGTACAGTATGGTCATTATAGCATTGCTAAAACAACAAATCTGATGGTGGCCTAAGACTTATGCACAGTGCTGTGTATATAACTGTCACACTGTTATGTTCCTTCTTTGTTAATTTTTAATATTATGTCTATATATGTTTATATAAACACATAAACTATAGGCCGACCCAGGTGCATTCTGGTACCAAACAACAACTAGAAATTTAATTGGCAAAAACATAACTAAAGGAAATACTATTCATACAGATAATCAAAAACCTGATTGTAATGAAAATGAATAATCAAATTACTAATAACTCCATTAGTTCTTAAGAAGGAGTTTCAGCTCACCCAAACGGTTTGCAGTAATTTGATGACTTGCCAGTGATCGACTGTGGGGACAAACCTAAAAAGCTGTTGGTTGAAAAGTTGAAAAGAGCTTTTCTCAAGCTTGGTTTGTCTTTGGGGCCAGAAAACCTGCAGCCTCCCAGTTTCAAAGCAGCAGTTGGCACGATCCCTGGAAAACAATGGGTGGTTGACTTTCTCAGGTTAGTGAAATACTTAAAATTTTGTTTATTAGGAAAAATGTTGCCCACATTTTTTGTTTGTTAGACCACAGGACAGAAAAAACAGCCACACAAAACAAACAGCACAAAATAACAGACCATAACACAAAAATTATATTAAACCAGAAAATGGATGGACATATTTTATCAGTCATTGTCATTTTATCAATATTGTGAATCGCAATTATTTTAGTCAGGATAATTTCTTCTATAAAAAAATGTAAATATTGGACTTTTAATTTGAAATGTCTTTAAAACAGTACAGTTACGTCTGTTTATGTTTGCAAACCTTAGCTCAAAATCCAGTTTGAAGGTCTCTGAAACTCATAGCTGTATTTTCCTATTTTTCCCATTCAAATATGTGCTTTTACTTTCGAACACGTACGGAGACACGGATAGAGCGGGCTCGGGCCCGTCTTATTTTGAAAACCGGATGCTGATTTACTTTCGAATCAGCTTGGTCGTTTAGGTCCATGCATTTTTACCGTAAAGTCCTCTGTAAGGAGGGCATTGAAATTCAATAGTGTATCGTCCCATTAGCAAAATGAGTCGGGCCCGCGTCCTGCTCCCAACCGGAAGAGGTCGGCAGTGAGCTAAAGGCAGTGCCGAAGAGGCGGTGCTCTATCCAGTCGGCCTGGCTATGGTCAGCTGACAGATCTGGGTAGGTGAGCGATGTTTACTTTTCTTTGTCGGGTGCGTTAACTTGTCTTGCGCTATTTTCTTGAATGAATGCAGCGCTATGCGTCGCCGAGGAGAACCATGGTAGTCGTCAACTCGGTGCTGAAGCTCGTACAGCGGCAGACCTACACCTGTCTGTCCCACCGCTACGGGCTCTACCTCTGCTTCGGGGGCATCGTCCTCATGATTGTTTCCGCCTTCCAGTTCGGAGAGGTGAGCTCCTTGCGTCTTCACAGTGTCGGCCGGCGAACTTCACTGACGCCGGGCGTGCTTTCGTGTAAGCTAGCATCTGTTTCCTCGCTAGCCGTTCCCAGCTCAGGCTCGTGCTCGTGTGCTCAGACGCGGCTTCGCCTGATTCCATTCGAAAAACAGTCTATTTAGCGAATTCTTGCCAGTGGTTCAATTACAGTGTCACGTAAGGCTTCCGTTTACACGCTTCATAAACCCTTAAAGTATCCGTCACATTCCGGCATCAATAAGTCACAGATTATTGCTTAAATCAAAGTTAATTGTGAGAAATCGTTTGTAAGTTGATCTGTTTTGTTAAGGAAGGTGTGTGTATTTGAGTGTGTACTGAAGTTCTTAAAAGTGTTGCGATTTCTTTTGGATATTTGTTAAGATCTCATAACATTATCTCAAGGCTTTGTATAGACAGTACTTAATATTTATTAGACCACCACCCAATATAAGGTTTATGCTACAGCTCTTCTAAATTAACAGCATTAATTATCAAAATAGTTTTATTTCTATGTTTCTGTAATGGTTACTACATCCGTATGTAGACGTTCTTTAACAGAGATGATATTTTTAATGCTAAAATATAATAATTATTGTTATCCATGAATTTTCAAATGTCCTGTTTTACAAAAAAACTCTAAAAAATAGTGAAGAACATTATTATTTCTTGATTATGATGTCAAACTGTACTTATTTATTGCTTTCCCAAACAAAAGAAATTGTTGTAGTGGTTGAATGTTCTGCTTCAGTTATTTCTGAGTGAATTTCCCAGTGAGCTGGTTCAAATTTGGGGATTAAAGGGTGAATTCATTTTGTTTGTCAAATAAACAACAATTACACTGATAGCCATTTTAATTGTTGCTTAATTATGCCACTGAAACAGGATCTGGATCCTACAGTGCAGCTGTACTGACAAATGGTTTAGTGGCATGTCACCATATTAGTTGGATACATAAACTCTGACAGCGTTACCAACACATTTGCGTAACAACTATTATTCTCCCAAAAAAAGTAGAAATAAACAGCCCAAACGTGACTCAGCAAAAAGATTTTGCTGATTTTTATTTATATTTTTTTTTACAATCAATATTTAGGATTGTGGATTTTTATCAGTCCGATATCCGATCCACTGATTTTGTCAAGAGCGATACTCATCCCTAGTTTATACCAGGGTATGTGATCGGAGTACATAGAAAATGAAACTAATAACAAAAAAGTGAATTACTTTATCTCTCGCTCCATCTTAATCTAATTTAATCTATACCAGTGTGTGAAGTATATGTGAGGAAGAGGAGGAGGATGAGTAAATCCGCCTCCTTTGCTCGGACTATTTACACCCCAGCATTTTTGGTGATAATGTTGTTACCTCAGAGCTCAGTATTTTCTCAGGTGGAACTTGGTTTGGAACTTTAATGTAGGTTAAATGACTGTATTTGTTTGATTTCAGCTTCTAAAAATGTGAATTTGTTCTAATTTATTTGCTCCACTGTCAAGGTAAACTGAATATTTTTGGTTTATGGACAAAATAATAGAGTTTGATTTAAAAAAAAATCAATATTTATCCAGACTTTTTTTTTCAGTTTAGGGATCAAAATTGATAAACTGAAAAATTTCGAGACAGTAGTATACCCTGGGAAAACATGAAAATAATTGTCAATTGCAGCCACTGTTTATACACTTCATGTTTCAGGATTCCCTGTGACATTGGTAGATTTTATCTTGACATGTAAAGTAAACAAACATTTTAAATGAAAAAGACCTGTGGCCTCAGCTCCTTTTAGTGTTGACTTGCTTCTTTATGACATTAAACTGACCGTCTTTGGTTTGTGGTCAAAGCAAAGCTTTTGAGGACAGGTTGAGAAAATCATGAACAAACTGATCAATAATTACAGTCAGCCTCAACACGCCGAGAGTCACAGTCCATGTGCAGTTTATAAAGAAACAAAGAATCTGCAGGTTTTTCAATGAGGTTTGGTCTTGGTTTGTCCTTGGCTGTAATAGAGCTGCTCAATATTGCAAAACAAAAAAGGTCATATTGTTTTGCAACCGCGATTGTGATATAACTCATAACTGTTACAACTTCTTCACTGTGGTTAAATACATCAAACATACAAATGGGTTATGTTTTTAGTGTCTATCAACAAGCAAAACACATTTTCTCATCTGAGCGTGAGAATTTTGCAGACGTTTTGTCTTTGATGTGGATATTACACGTTATTTTTTGATGAATTGTGCAGCCCTCGGCTGTTGGTGGCATATGGGAGTGTGTCATGCAAAGTCTTCCTCTTGTTGCACAGGTGCTGGTGGAGTGGAGTCGAGACCAGTATCATGTTCTGTTTGACTCCTACAGAGACAATGTTGGAGGAAAGTCCTTTCAGAGCAGGTGAGGTCAAATTCAGCATTTATGGAGGAAAGTGTCATATTTTTTAAATACATCTTCTTGAAGTTGTGCAGAAGGAAAGGAAATGTTTTCAATTCTTAATTATTAATGTGTAGAAGTGATACAATCATGAGCTGAATTTACATAAGCTGTACGTATCCTTCAGTTGGAGAGACTTCTAAAAGAAGTGGATGAGGTGCAGTCGTGCATGAACACACACCTACATTGTCCAGACTCACTGATGTGGCCTCGGGAGGGAAACGGAGCAAAATGTTGGCATTTCCAGCTCAGTCTGAGTGATTTGTGTTTGTTTTTGTCATGTTTTTGCAGGCTCTGTCTGCCCATGCCCATTGATGTGGTGTACACATGGGTGAATGGCACAGACACGGCTCTGCTGAAGGAGCTGAAGTCGGTCAAAGAGCAGCTGGAGGAGGAACAAAGAGCACTGAGGTAACTGTGGCTTCACAGTCTGTGATACTGCAGAGGTGAAGAAGTGAATTTATGCAGAAATACTTGAGGCTGAAACCTGCAATTTCATAAAAGCTGTTATCTGGCTGAAGGAAGTGTTGTCTTTAAACTGAATTCCAGTTGGAATTGGCATACAAGCACAATCTGCAGCGTTATCATCTCCACTCTGATTGGTTTGTTTAGACACAGAAGGAAGAGGGGTCAAAGGTTGAAGTAATACTTAGGAGAAACTCCTAAAAAGTGTTAAAATTGTTACACAAACACATCGAGGCCCTAGAAAGAGCTACTAAACCTGCAAAAATATTATATTCATAAATTTAATTGGGCTGAAAAAATTTATATATTCAAATTACAGTTTGAAACTATGCAGTTTGAACTTTGCAAAGGCTGCAGTTCAGTTCTTTTTTTGAAATTTTTTATTTTTATTTTGTGAGAACATTATAATACAGTGTTCACATTTGGCCAATAAACTGGTATATCGCCGCTCACAAGAGGATTTTTTGTTTACAGAACAAGAAACAAAGTACAGAAACCAGATAAATGAAATCTGATAAATTTGAACAAGCTGGGAAAGGTCGGTGTATGAAAGAATAGAGTATAGAATGAGCTTCCAGGGAGTTTTGAGATAAAATATAGGCGATACAAGCTAATTGTTATTCCCAATAACACGTTCAGTGGTAAACAGCATAACAGAGTCATCCATTCAGTACTTTTGTCTGTTCATGTTGAGTATATCTAACCCACTTGGCCCACCGTTTAATAAATGTGTTTTTCTGAAGGCGAAGGGAGAATGTGATCTTTTCCTGCAGGTCAGTTCTATGCCAAAAGAAAAAGGTCACACAATAGTTGTCAAAAAAGTTCACAATTACACAAAATAGTTTGGCCTTACAGTTTCAGCATACAAACAAAAACCATGGCGTTATTTTTATATAATTTTAATTTTATATAATTTTATATACTTCCTTATAAATTAGAATGTAGGATGGGGGATGGGAAGGAAGTGGGAGGAAGATGATGTTGCGTCAGGAAGGAAAAAATGATTTTCACTGTTTCTATATTTGTATTTTCTCTTTCTGTAACTGTGTTTTCATGAATTGTCTCTACATCATGACGGAGGGAGGTGGCCATAAAACTGACGACAAAAGCATTAAAGTAATGCAGTTAGTGTGTTGGTTGCCTCCTGCTCACCTCCTGGAACAAACGCAGCGCTGTGCAGAGTTTTTGTGTTTGAGAGAAAAATGCTGAAAGTGATGAATTCTCTGGTTTGTTGCACACAGGGAACAACTGGGCAGAAACGCAAGTGAGACAACTGAGGTGCCAAAAGACAGGTGAGTGAGAAGAAGACACGATGTGTGATCGTTCATAAAACAATCCTCGCACAGTGTTGGGAACATTTTAACCACATTTTTATATGTTTTAACTCAGTTACCAGGAATTTAGTTGAAGCACGTCATCTTAAAATCAATCATTCTCTATCTGTCGTTGTTGTTGTTGTTATCTAACGTCCTCATGTGTTTTCTTTGCTTGACAGAGCTCTGAACTTGTTGAACCAGTTTGACATCCTGTATATTTAACTGCTGGAATTACACACTCCATGTTTTCTTAGAGTTGAAGATGCTAGGGCTGGATTCCATTTAGTTTATGACAGAAAGTGCATAAAAAAACATAAAGACAATGTCAGTGTCAGACGCATGCAAATCCCTTAAATAAATTCAATAATAATAAAAATAAAAAGTTAACATATGACCAGAAAACATGATAAAATGTTTATAAAAATGAAGGCACAAGACAAAAGGCCATGTACGGAAGAAGACACACACTTGTACACAGCAGCGCCCACAAAAACTGAAAACAAAAGTTCCACATGTCTGTCAGCTAAAACATATTTATGGAATTATACTGTTCATAATAATAGAGCTGGAACATTTAATCGTCAACTATTTTTACAATCGCTTCATCGGTAGTGTTTTTTTTTTTTTTTAGTAATTTCTTTGCTCCATGTAACAAAAAATAATTAAAGTATTAATATACTATAATAAATACTGAATAAAAAGCAAGACATTTGAGAACATTATCATTATAAGATCTGGGAAACACTCTTCATCTTCTGACATTTTTTTAGACCAAAGGACTAGTTGGTAATAGGGCTGCAATTAATCAATTACTAAATTATTTGTAACTAATTAATTATTTGTAACTGTAACTATTTTGATAATCTATTAATCAGTTTAATCAGAGTGTTTTTTTAATCATTAAAAGAAGTTTTCTGATTTTTCTGCTTATTAAATGTGAATATTTTTTGGTTTCTTTGCTCCAAATAACACAGAAACCATTAAAAACTGGATTAAAAACAAGACATTTGAGATTTTCAAGTTTTCAAGTTTGTTGGTAAACACTTATTTTAAAAGCTTCCTGACAATTTGTAGACCAAACGTGTCATTGATTAATCAGGAAAATGGTTAACAGATTAATCTCTTATGCAGCCCTGCATAATAACACATTACAAAACAATAATTGTCATTGGTACATAAGTATTTTAAATCTCAAGCACTGTAGGATGTCATGGATGTTTTCTTTGTCATCTGATGTTTCACTAGACGCTGTAGTTTTTGTTGCTGTTGAATATTTTACTGTGTATGTGTATATATATATATATATATATATAATATATTTTAAATGGGCATAAATGGTCTCTGAATATCCTGTTAGTGTCACATGATACAGTTTAGCACATATGAAGCGTTTATTCTCATCTAAAATGCACCATTTTCCTTTGACATTTTATAGACTAAACAACCAATTGATTAAGCCAGAAAAATCAACAGATTAACTGGCCATGAAAATAATTGTTATTTGCACCATGTTTTTGCAACACACTCGTGGACGTATTTGCTTAAAGAAGTAGTTATTGGGAACGTTAAAGTGTGCACGGCATGTCGTTTAACCACAGTGAAGATTTGACTGTAGTGAAGATGTTTCCTGTGTGTGTTTACACCTCCATCACTGGCCTGATGCATCGTTTCCACAAAGGAAACTGTTTGTTGAATGTGTGAAGTTGACTAATTTCACGTCTATGTCATAAATGCCATCAGACCCTGATGTGTCTATAAGTATCTTCTAGTGCACAGAAGGAGAGGGAGGTCGTGTGAGTCAGTGGACAGTATGTGTGTCTGCTTATTGTGTCCGTGTGGCCGTTTGTTTTCAGTGTAAAGCCAGAATGCCTGCTGTCCCACTGCATTATCGCGCCCATGCTGGCCCTGGATCCTGCTCTGCCTGCCAACGTCACGCTCAAAGAGCTGCCGTCGCTTTTTCCCTCCTTCTCTGCTGCCAAAGAGCTGCTGCTGCTCACCAAACCCTCCCACCCTTCCACCGCTGCCTCTGTGGTCGTCTTCCATTTGCAGGCTGATGGTAAAAACGCCTCAAGTGATTTCACAAATCCACTTTGACTTTCCAAACTAATTTGACTCTCCCCTGTTTGGCTCTTACAGCTGATAAAGCCTATAACGACGTGTCAAAAGAAGAGCACAGATTCTCCGTGTCCAGATGTTACCTGGTGAGTTCATCACTGTTGTATGATGTCACCAATGTCCTCAGCAAATCCTCCTTTCCTTGGCTGAAAGGCACACAACCCTCGATCATATCTACAGTTAAGCCGTTTATCATCAAACAGTTGTATTTGCTCTTTTTCATACCCTGGAGGTTTTGGCCTGATAACATTTAACAAACAGGTTTAAATGGCTGCTAAAGGTAACCATCCTCACCTGTGATCTGTAGAAGGTAGTTAATAAAACAGGAAAAGGATATAAAAAAGATATCCAAAGAATTGAGAATTCAAATCAACAGTGTTCAAGCTCTAATTAAAATTGGAAAATGAGGGATTCTGTAAATTTTCCTCCAGTGTTTTCTGAAAACATGCTGCATTCATCTTGTTCCCTGTGTCTTTGTAGCTCAAACATCAGTGATCCACCTCCATGTTTCACAGTAGGAATGGTGGACTTTTCATCCTTGTTGACTCTGCTGTAAATGTAACGTTTATGTTTGTGACCATAAGGTTCTGTTTGGTGAATTGTAAGCAGCTGCTCTGTGGCATTGGTCTATGATTGTCTTTCTTTCAAGTGCCTCCTTATTGTGCATCTTGAAGCAGATGAAGCATCTTGAAGCACATTTATTTGTGGGTTTTTCTTTACATCGTGAAGAATCTTCCTGACAGTTGTGGCTGAAATGTTTGTTGGTCTCCCTGACCGCGGCTTGGTTTGAACAGAATCTCTCACTTTCACTTCTTAATTAGAGTTTGAACACTGCTGATTGTCATTCTTAATACCATGGATATTTTTTGTATCCTTTTCCTGTTTTATAAAGTTCAACTACCTTCTCCTGCAGATCTTTTGATAATTCTTTTTCATTACCCATGGTTCAGAATCCATGGTTCAGTATCCAGAAACTGTCAGGAGCCCGGAAACTCTCTGATTCTTTTATATAAGCAAACAGATCACAGGTGAGGATGGTTGCCTTTCATTCCTATATTCCTACTATGAAACATGGAGGTGGATCATTGATGTGTTTGGGATGTTTGAGCTACAAAGACACAGGGAGACGCAGCATTTTATCTGGAAATACTGGAGGAAAATTTACAGACTCCCTCATTTTCCAATTCTTAATTAGAGTTTGAACAATGTTGATTTTAATTCTCAATTCCTTGGATATCTTCTTCTATATCCTTTTTCTGTTTTATTACCTACCTTCTCCTACAGATCGCAGGTGAGGATGGTTACCTTTAGCAGCCATTTAAACCTGTGTGTTAACTGTTATCAGGCCAAAACCTTCAGGGTATGAAAACCTTTGATCAGGGTCATTTGGGTCGTTTCTGTTATAATGATTTAAAGTGTAAACACAATTGTTTGATGATAAACAGCTTCACACAACCACTAACCGTGTGTGAAAGAAAAGTTTTGTTTCATCATTCATATTCTCTGAAAAATGGCCAAAAGTGAGCGCACATTCTGCCAGGTTATGTAAACTTATGAGAACAGACAAACGTTTGTCTGTGAACGTTCTCAGTTGACGTCTTCACTGTGTCCTTTTCAGACGACAGATAAAGAAGCTCCAGGTCTGATCCGTATCCAGGCTCTGGCTTATCTGAGCGGCTTCCCGGCGTCCTTCAAAGAGACGGAGCAGCTGAGAGTCAAACTGCCGTCTGTCATAACCAACAAGATCAAACAGGTAAACGAAAACCCACCGAGTTATTAGAGAAAAATCAACCTCATCGTCAGTGAAACAGTTGTTGGTTTTGTGACACCGAGTCGATTTATTGTTAAACAGCCTGAAAGACGTCAAAGTAATGTGTCCAACAGTAGATTTCAGATACTTTAGTTTTCACATGCTTTTTAAAAGAGACACACTTTTTTTAAAAAGCTTACAAATCATTGTGACAAATATAAATCATATCAAGAGCACGTTTGTGCCTAATATAACATTTTTGTCTATTTTTACTGTCATTTCTTTAACACTTAATATTATTTTGTATCGATAAACTAGATATTTCCATAATCCAAGAGACGTACGTTTGATAAATAAATTTTATTAACAACATAAATGCATAAATCTTCATAAAAAGGCTGGAAAGAAAATCTGCAAATATATTTATTGACCCTAGAAAAATGTGACTAGGGCTGAACGATTTTGAATAAATATCCAACTGCGATTATTTTGACTGAAATTGAGATTGTGATATGTTCACGATATGAGAGGAAATGGTAATTTTCAAATATTTATTCTCATTTTTATTTGATTAACGTCTTTATAATGATGAATGACTGTGTGATATAGAAGAGAATAGAATAGAATAGACTTTTATTGTCATTGCACCATGTCTAACGAAATTGCACTGTTCCCGCCCTGAATAACACACAACATACGTGTACACACAACATCCATATATATATATTTAAAATGAAAACACACTAAAAAACACTAAAGTGCATTTGGAAATAGTATTGCACACATCCTCATATTGCACTGTTGAATATGATATTTGTGCAGATCTGTGAAGATTTCTTCAGTCTGCAGAATATGACGTGTGTAGGTCAGGACAGTATTTTATCTAAAGTGGTAATTTAACACAGATTTTGATAAAATTTTGATTAATTGTTCTGACCCGGTCTGTGGAAATGACAAGATTATCTATGATCACTGGAATGCTTCTATTTTGAAATCACTTGGATCTTAATGCTTATTACACTGACAGCATTTTTGGAAACTCCCAGAATAGATAAGACTACGTTTTAAGATACTTCATTTCAAATATTTCTCATTAGTTTTTGTGTATAACTGACTAATTTTGGTTTCCTCCCACGGTCCAAAAACATGTGGAGGTTAATAATGCTTGATAATTAATGCATAATTGAAAGATAAAATAAATTTTGGAGTAGAACAGCAGGGGGCAGAGTTGCACACACACTGATCTCATTATCCACTGTGTGTGACATATTATGGGGGTTTTCTGCAGAGGTTTTGGTGGAAGTTGTGTCATGTAAACTTGGCTCATTTGGTCACCAGATGTCACTATTGCAGTGTCCGACCACAATATTGACAATAACAACAGTCTATTGTCCACAGATAAGAAAAATCACAATTCACTACATACAGAAAAAGGAAAAAGATTACAGATAAAATAGAATTTAACCTGGCTTTTGCATTTGTGTAGATGTTTTCTGTTGCTATGGCAGCTCTATAGCGCCTCACTGAGGGCAGTTTAACAGTTTCTTTAAAAAGAGGATGAACAGAATCACCTGTGTTTTAAGTTATTATTGCATTACTGACATTGAAGACGTTTAGTGCATCATGTGGTCTGCTGCACATGAAGTTACACACGAAGTTACTCACGTTAGACTGCGATGTGGAGAAAGAGCCTTTGTTTAGCTCTGTTGCTGGCCGTCCCTGTACCTAATAATTTTCTCAAATCAGAACGCTGCTGTGTATTTTGAGAGGGAGGAATGTCACTAATGAGAGCGGATTACTTTGGAATAATCAAGGACAACATAAGTGCGAAGGCTACGGAGCCGAGTGTCACACCGTCGGACATGTGGGACGAGTCAGCTGTTTGTCCGTCCTGACATGATTCACATTATCACATGACTGATGGGATTAATTATCCATTAGTTGAGAAACATACGCTCATAACAGTCTAGAGTTTCCTGAAGTAACAGAATTATTGTATGTGTAAATATGAATATAGTGAGTTTTAAATGATTTTTGTTGGAAAATCCAGTATTTTATAGGACACTTTTTAAGCCTCCAGAAATAGTATTTGTACTGATACTGTTTATTTAGAGCATTTCACTGAATAAACAATTAAAACCAGGTAATATATAAAAAAAGCATAATAACAGTGAGAACAGAAAATGGGAAAATGTGTAAGATTCAAGTCAGAAAAAAATAAAGCATAGATAAGACATTTTACAAAATAACCTCAGTGACCCAGGGTTCACTTACTAATTTATTTTGAACCTGTTTGAATCAGCACATGGACATAATTATCTAATAATCACTGTTTTAAATTCTTATACAATAAATACAGACACATAACATCTAAATCAACAATACATGAAACACAATGTATCATATTTCATTCACCAGCCACTTTATTAAGTACACGAGACCAGGTTTGGTCTCCTGCTGACGTAGGAGATCTGCTGTCATACTGTCAAACCAGTATGGTCTTTCTCCTCTGACCTTTGACCTCTGAAACACTCAGGCATTCACAGCCATGCTGTTACTTAAAGTCACTTAAATCACCTTTTTTCCTCGTTGTGATGCTCAGTTTGAACTTTAGCATCTTCATCATGTCTAACCTGCATGGAGCTGCTGCCATGTGATTGGCTGGTTAGATATTTGCATTAACACGTAGCTGAACAGGTGAACCTAATGAAATAGTTTCTCTTAAATGGATGTTGCTAGGGCTGGAACGATTAATCAGTTAATTTTGAGGTTTCTTTTCTTTCTTTAGATTTTTTGGAGTAATTTTGCCTTCAGTACATTGGTGAAGCATGAAAGGGGGGGGAAGACAAAGATAATTAACCAAATAATAGATGATGAAAATATCGTTAGTCGCAGCCTTAGATGTCACTGTCAATGTCTAATAACATGATAATAAAACCTGCGACACTTCAAACATGCTGTGATGGTCACGTATTGACTGAGACCTTCTGTGAGTGATGATGACAGTGTTTAACCTACATATCATCATCATCATCATCATCATCGTCACGGTTGTACCATCATTCCACTGTTCCATGTCTCATGTGATAATAACAGTGGTATTCTGCCTGTAACCTTAGCTGGCAGTGCGGGGTTAACATTAGAACAACTGTTTGGAGTGGCGCGGCGCCAACCAGTGCACAGAAAGGTCAGCTGGGATTTTACTGACCTTTCCTGCACTCGTAGACACTCCCTGCCCTCTCATTTATTCATCTGTTTGTTTCTTTACACTTGATGGGGGACTAGTGTTGATCAAATCTGGAAGTTGTGTTGCAGGACTGAAATAGAGCGAGCACAGAGTCGACGCGGTGGACATGTGGAGTCATTCAGGGTTCAGAAAGTAGAATGGAAAGTGTGTGTGTGTGTTTGGCATTGGAGGGATTCTAGCAACAGACACTGTCACACAATACACAGTTTGGGTTTCAAGGTATTTCCTGGTGTCGCCGGGCCGGTTCTGTGAAAGAGGGATGATGTGTTTAGTGTGAAGGGAGAGGCTGGGCAGTGAGGGATGCTGGGTATTTATAGCTGGGGTTAGACTGTGTCCCTGGTGATGAAAGCTGAACAAAAACCTGACCATCTGCCTGTGTTGTTGGTTAAGTCATAGCCCCCACTTACTCCGTTTATTGATTTTTCATCTATAAACAATCAATCAACAACAAAAGCTGCATTTACCTTCTTACATTGTCTTTAAAAAGTGACCTATAGACAACTCAGAGGGAGAGCTAAAAATACACGACACAAAGACACAAAGACGTGACGGTCAAAGCAGTAGTTTTCTTTTTCCTCACTTTTCTAAACAGATGAGTTCACTGAATGGTTCAGTACTTCCTGACTCCGTCTGACACAGTCACTGAAGTGAAATACGGCTGAACGGCTTGTGATTGGGCTCACCATCTCCGTCTTTCAGCAGTGCTGTCGCTAAATACACCAGACTCCTCTGTTAAATATGGACATTTTACAAATATCCTTGTTAAATGTTGCAGATTAACGCATGTTTTCAGGATTTTCAAGTCTTTTTAACTCATCTACAGTTCAACATTGTTCGCTCTCGTGACTCTTCCAGTGACGACGCCCTCCGACCAATCAGTGGCCGGCAGTCTGTCCACGTCACATGTTAGTATCGGCACGACTGGAGCCTCCACAGAGCAGGGACTAAAAAAAGAAACCAGGTGAAGTTTAGAAATCATCGCCTAAAAGACACAAAACCTTGGCATGGGTCCACAGGTTGTATGTATAGATTCACTAGTCGTGTCTTTTGTAGGTCATATCTGATTTGTGTCACACTAGCATCATACAGTGTAAGTGCAGCTAAACAGGGCAAATGAATAAATATACTTCAGTTCTGAATAGAGCGTACACATTTTTATATACATTTCATAAAACAATACAGTAAATACAGCATTGTTACCTCCCAGCAAGAAGGTCACAGGTTCACTTCTGTCCAGGTTCTCCTTCATCCCTCACTCCCACAGGGGATTAGGTTAATTGGACCCTGAATCAGAGGTCTGAAACTCGAGGCCTGTGGGTCACAAGTGACCCCTCCAGTCATATTTATGTGGCCTGCCGTTTAAAATCATTTATAATAGGTCATTTCTGTAACTTTTTTCATGTCTAGAGATTCATTTTGCAACATTAAAACATTTAAATTGTATCAAAACAAACTTTTATTTTGATATTCTGTGGAACATTGTCACAAATGTCGTTGCAATATCATCATTTAATGTTATCGTCTATTTTAATGCCACATTTTAGTGCTATTACATTCTTGATTTGTAGGAGACAGAAATTAATTGCCTTCTGTTTCCAGAAAAACTAGTTTTCCAGAAAAACTAGTTCAAGAACTTCTCCCCAGAGCTGTGGCCTCAGTCTTTGTGTTCCAATCCAATCCAACTTTATTTATAAAGCACTTTATAAAGGACACAGTTGACAAAGGTGCTGTGAGGGAGCACTTTGGACAAATACTCAGTTGCAAGGCCATGAAAACATTTAAAAACAAAGAAAAGAATTTTAAAATCAGTCTGAAAACAAATGAAGTGACACTAAAATTGGAGTAATGTGCTCTTGTTTCTTTGTAACCGTTAAAAGCTGAGCAGCAGCTTTTTGAACCAACATAGAGTGGATTACTGTAATCTAAGCGAATCGTGGATTAAAATCTCAAATTAATGCAGTGATGCTTTGGCAGGTTGTGTTAGTTTGTGTTTTTATTTATGTTGTCTGTGTTCACAGTGGCTCATCTCTGCCAGGAAGAAAAATTCAGATTCTCATCAAAATGATAAAATCACAAAGGAGAATAGAAATAAATAAACAGGAATACAAACTCCTCGAGGGCTGATCTTTACATCTCAGTCCAGCTGCTTGAAAAGATCGCTCGCCGCTTGGTTAATTAGTTTACACACAGTGCCAACGGGTTTTTTCTCTTTACTGACTACACGTCTTTCTTGTGTTGTGTATTACAAGTGACAGTGTTGTAGTGTGTAATGACTGGAGGATACACATGGGACACATTAGCACAATAGTGAGGAACAGCTGTAGCTGCCTGCTCCATTTATTCCTCCTGCAACCAGCAACTTTCTGTTACATGTTTGAAATGTAACGTTGTCCAGGTGAGACAAAGTGTAGCCACAGATTCATTCCAGTAAATATTTTGGTCATCTTTGCAAAAGATGTGCTGTTTTTACTTTTTGCTGGAAGAAAAACCTACGAAAAACCTTGAAAAAAAGAAGGATAAGCTCTAACTAAATGAGATTTATTGAACAACACTTGTAGTGTATTTAATATTTTGAATACAAACTATGTACAAAATGAAAATTACGTAGGAAATCACAAAAGTGAACTGTTCAAATAAACATTTTGTAAGTTTATGTAAACAAAAACAAAGAAAAATGTGATTTGTCACAGTTTAGTTTAGTCAAGGTCCAAAACCTTAACATTTTCAGTTTGCAGTTTAACAGAAAAAGAAGCTTTTTCTCCTTTAAAAATGATGCAGAATCAGCAGGTTTTCACTTTTAGTTTATTTATTTGTGTTTATTCTCTGCATTAGATCTGGAGTAAACAGGTTGAAGTGTTTTACAGGCAGGCGGGCAGAGGCCGCCACACGTAACAAAGACGCCTGCTGCATTCTCCTGACTGGACCTCTGTGTCTTTATAAGCCTCACCTAAAAACAGGAGCAGAGAAAGAGAAGACGAGTCGAGGCTGAACAACAGATCATGTCACACACGTTTGGGTTTGGGTTCAGCGTTCAGGACAGTGGAGGAAGACGAGGTCGGGATTATTTTGGGAAGTTAAGAGTGTGATGGATGAGAGACGGCCAGAGATGCAACTCTCTTTCATATATATGTATATAGATATATATATATGTACAGTACAGTAATAGAACACACACAATGGCTCCATTGATTTTGTTACGTGAGCGTCTCACGAGGAATCGTGGCAGCAGGTAGAGGACAAGAGTTATATTTATTTTGAGTCAACAGAGAAAAGAAAGGAAAACAAAAACAGAGGAAAAACAGAGGAAGGAGAATAAGGACAATTATTGTGTGTATATATATATATATTATAATAAGGACAATTTAACACCTTCAGCTTATTGTGCCTAGGCCGAGGTCTTGGACAGTCAGAATAGCGTTGGTAAGATCTTACAGTTACTCGCGCTCGTATGTCTTTGGCCTCAATCCAAAGATCCAAATCGAAGTAGGGTGGCCTCCGATCCTGAGACGGCGACGGAGGTGAATCCAATGCAGTCGCGCTTCTTCAGGGAAATTCAGAAGTTTCTTGGTACTCCAGAGAAATCCTCAGCACGCGTGCTGGAGGGGAACACTGTTGGTGAGCGTGAGCCCTAACAGGCCTGAAGTGTGAGTGTCGCTGTGCTGTGACCTGAGGGAGGACAATTCAAGTCTCTGTCAAATGGAACTTGATGGTGAATTGTGTATAGTGTCTCTCCCCGGTCAGGTGAACAACACGGTGGTACAGTAACTGTGGACGCTTTCGTCCTTTCATGATCCAACTGAGTCGAGTGTCCTTCATCCAACAGACATCATCGACAGAGCTGAGTCACAGTCACATGATAGTAAAGTTACAGCCATTCAAGGATCAACAATGTCTATACGTCACAGTTTGGACAGACTAAACAAAGAGGTGTCCTTAACCTGAACCTTGACCTCACCACAATTCAAATCTTATCCCTAAACTTAAACTTAACCACATCCTGAGAAATGAGGTTTTGCCTCATTAGAAACAGGTTTTAATCTCCTTGAGGACTACTGGCCCTCAGGGTTCATACCAGTAAAAGTGACAAATGCCAAGTATATACACACACACACACACAGTCCTCTGATGCTTCACATAATTACCGTAAGGTCAGACACAGAGCCTACACCATGATACCCCAGTGAAGAAGATGATATCACAGATTTTTCCAAACCGTCAACTGTGACCCTAAAGGTCAACACACGACAACATTTCACATGACTAGAACTAGAAAAACATTGACCAAAACACAATGACATTTCATAAAACATTACAGTGTTTTTACCACAACAGAACATGTCGCACACCATAACTCATAAAACAGTATATTTACCAAATCACAATAATTCACCAAACACTACAACATCATATTTAGCATGTTCACAATTTTATTTTGACATTTTAGCATCAAAATAACAAATACACAAACTGAGTCTGATGGACTTGTCATTAGTTTTACAGGTTTTTTGTTCATCAACCAATGTATGATGTAAAGTGGCCTGATGGTGGCGCCATATAAGAAAGTCATGGACCCACCAAAGACTTTTGTTGTCCTAATTCCCTCATATTTTTCAAAAATGTCAACCTCAAGGTGGCACAAGAAGAAAAGTCTGTGGGAATTTATTTTTGTCAAGTTTTACTTATGACTGTATGAGAATGTGTAACCTCACAGAGGGAGAGTGAAACAAAGGCCCATACTGAGTTGCATTATGGAAAATGTAGGATCAAATTTGACACACACTAGGGATTAAAAAACCACCAAATTTGTGAACAAATCATTAACGCAGGTTGCCGTGTGTGTTTGCTGTTTGTTTGTCCCACAGTTTGAGTTGTACTCTGAAGCAAGCATCGCTCTGCTCCACCTGAAAACCCCGCAGGACTTCTCTGACCTGACGCAGCAGGCCAAAAAGAACCTAACGCTGGACGGGAAAGAGTTGGTCATCAGCCCCGCCTACCTGTTCTGGGACCTCACTGCCATCTCTCAGGTGCGACTGCTGGTTGTTGGAGTCTCGAAAAGACTCGGTGGTGTTACTGGTTTTTGGAGCAGCCAAGGAATGAGATAAAGTCCAAGTTTTTATTGACTTCACCTTTTTTCTTCACCTCGTCTCTTCAGTCCAAACAGGATGAAGATGTTTCAGCCAGCAGATTCGAGGACAACGAGGAGCTGCGGTATTCGCTGCGCTCGGTGGAGAAACACGCCCCCTGGGTGCGGCACATCTTCATCGTCACTAACGGACAGATTCCCTCCTGGCTGAACCTGGACAACCCTCGAATTACTGTTGTCTCACATCAGGTAATGTTTTACGGCTTGACTGCAGTGCAGTGTGCAACATAAAGGCTCAGAGGTCAAACTGAAGTATTGTTGTATTTTAATACTTGTAAAATGTATATTTGTATTTCCAGTGATGATGTTGAGATTGTTACCTTCATATCACACTCCTGATTCTACTGGAGTATATTTTTTGCTATTTTGTTGCAGGAAATCAGCAATGTATGATTTAGAAATGAATAATTTGCAAACTTTGACACTTTTGTCGGTGACTTGCAGGATATCTTCCTGAACCACAGCCACCTTCCCACCTTCAGCTCCCCTGCTATAGAGACCCACATCCACCGCATCCCAGGTCTCTCTCAGAAGTTCATTTACCTCAATGACGACGTGATGTTCGGCAAGGAAGTGTGGCCGGACGACTTCTACAGCCACTCGAAGGGACAGAAGGTGTTCATGAGACTTTATCACTAAGTTGAAGAGACTTTTCCTGTTGATGAGACTCAGATCTGTTTTGTTTCAAGGTTATGTGGACACTGAAATCAGATGATTGACAAAAGTCACTTTTGTGCCACTTCAGGTTGGAATGAAGGAATTAGCGATAAACTGATTAATCGGGCTGTTATTTGTTATTTTTTTAATGACAACAGTGGAGGAAATTTTCGTCAGCCTCCATTTCTGACATATTTTCCACTTCAATACCAACTGTTTCAGTTTCAGCTGTTACTGGAAACTGAATCTTGTCTTCTCTGCAGGTGTATCTCACTTGGCCTGTTCCCAACTGTGCTGAGGGCTGTCCCGGATCCTGGATCAAAGATGGTTACTGCGATAAAACTTGCAACAACTCGGCGTGTGACTGGGACGGAGGAGACTGCCTGAGTAAAAAGAATACGTCATACAACGTGTCTGCATAAATAATCATTTTTATCCACATGTAACACTTTTGTGTGGTCTTGCCTTTTCCGTGCAGGTGTAGCTGGGAACAGTCGTTTCGGTGTGGGGCTTGGTAATGGCAGGGCTGGGGAAGCTGGTGGACAGGTGTGGCAGTTTCCAGGTGGAATAGGAGGTCTGGGGGGGGCGTCCTACTGTAATCAAGGCTGTGCCAACTCGTGGCTGGCAGACAAGTTCTGTGACCAAGCGTGCAACGTTCTGTCGTGTGGCTTTGATGCCGGCGACTGTGGCCAAGGTACGTTTGAAACAAAAAGTTCCTTTACACAAATGTTCGTAACAAGAAATGAAACTTAATTTTGATACATGTCACGTTAAAGTAGGACTAGGTGATTATATACAGTACTGTGCAAAAGTCTTAGGCCACCATTAGATTTGTTGTTTTAGCAATGCTATAATGACCATAGTGTACAATTATTTCTCCATCACTTTATTGGAACATATGCTGAAAATATGGAGAAACACATATGCAGTTTGACAAAAATGCTTGTATAATATCAAATATTGAGTGTGAGCTACATTTCCACTTGAACAATAACACAACCATGGCTCTTTAAAACCTGGAATGGAACCCTAATGTTATTGGTCAAACCTGTGTTTCTCCTACTATTTCATGGCAACAAATAGCTGCTGTGAAAAAGGTCTATTATACCTGGTTTACTCCAGACATGTTGGAGCATTACATACACATGTTGCACAAGTTCAACTCACTGACAGGTTGATCATATAGTAGAAGACTGACTTTTAGTCACATCTTTTCCATCTGAACGCCAACGATCACAAAAGTGACATAAAAACAACAAAGCTGCTGCTGGTGGACTAAGACTTATGCACAGGACTGTAAATGGCGATATAATCCAGGTGGATTATAGAAATGTGCGTGTCACCAGCCAATCAGAGTCGACCTTTTCCTGTGTGTCTCCAGTTTGAGTTTCTGGGGAAGGTTAAGAAAAATAAGAAAAGAAAGCTGTTTGATTTGACAAATGGCTACTGGTTGTAACATAATTACCTTTTAGATAAAGCAGGGAAAGTCAGAGCAGAGTGTTCATCCCACTGTATTGATGACTGCAGTATGTCATTAATACTCTAACATCACTTTTCATAATGCGACTATTATTAAAACTGTTCATAAAGTAAAGAAAATGTGACGTTTGTGGAGAATTGGTGACAGTGGGGGCATGTGCGTGTTATATTTTCCTACATTCATCTTGTTAATGCATCTTATGTTTAATGTATGTTAATAAAATGTTGAGCTCATCTCTAGTTTATTCAGTTTTCAGTACAAATGCTCTAAAACTTGCAGTATTAGAAAAATAAATCATGATAAAATTCGAACAATATGAGAAAATATATCGCCCAGCCCTAATGATGTTGCCTTATCTTTTATCATAACGTCTGTAGAGCATTTTGATGAGCTGCACCATGTGACCCTGCTGATGGACCAGAGCCTGTACGTCCTCCCTGTGGGTGAGGTCAGGCCATACTTCAGCTTCGAGGGACTCGCTCACAGAATCTCTCAGGCCCACGTCAGCGACAACCCGGTGGTTCGCCACACCTCTGTCGCCAACAAGTGGCAGACCATTCATTTACTTCTGTATCCTGGCCACAATGCCACCCAGATCCAGTACAACCTCACTTTCCAAAGAGATGATAACACGGAGTTCACGACGACCTTCAGCGTAGCTGTCGACACACGCGAGGTTCCCGCGGCTAACGTGTCCAAGGCGGTGAGCAAAGACACCAAAAAAAAGCCAAAGCCGACGCCGACTCCAGAACCGGTTTTTGCTTTTTCAGATGTTCCCGAGGACAAACGTGGTCCTAAGATCAAGAAGAGGTCACATGACGAAGCTCGGCTATTCATCGAGGTTCCCTCCCTCAATGTGTCACTTTTACCAGCTGCTGTGCGAAACGAGCTGCAGAAGCTGGAGGAGAAGCTTCTGACTGGTGATATCACTGAGAAGGGTTACAACCTCACAATGGCTGAGCTCCTTAGACCTTACAACACACTGGCTCAGATGCAGCAGGGCATAAATTCACACGCGTTTGTCGAGGCGGAAGCCAAAGTCCAAGCTAAGCCCTATAAAGACTTGGAGGGCGAGCACCCAGAGTTAAAAGTGGGAGATGTTCAAAAAAATCTAAACACAAATGAAGAATTGCCCAGGGGAGAAGCAGCCGTCCAGGGTTCACCAGTCACTCCGCTCATCCCGGTCCATATCGACGATAAACATAAGAGAGACTTGGAAAAAGCCAAACCTCCTCAAAGTCCCATGACTTCAAAACTGCTGAATAGCCTTTCCAGAATCCGAGGTGCTGAGAGTCAGAAGGAGCCGGCCAACGCTGAAGGAGAAGTCGTCGTGAGGAGGAGACTCCAACACTTCACCTCCTTTGACAGAGGCTTTCTGCCGTGGGAGAGGAGGAAGTACTTTCAGGAACTACTTGAGGTAAGTTTTACCTACGTGTCCGACTGTTCATCTACGGTCGTGCATTTCTGTTTCCTTTGATATAACGTACTCTGCGTCGACGCTGTAGGAGGAAGAACGTCTGCAGACGGAGCTGATGTATGACACTGATGGTGGAGCCACTGGCCGGAAGCTGCAGGACACTTTCGCCGACTCCCTTCGCTACGTGAACAAGCTGCTCAACAGCCAGTTTGGCTTCACGTCGCGTAAAGTCCCCGCACATATGCCTCACATGATCGACCGTTTCATCATGCAAGAGCTGCAGGACACGTGAGGCACATTTTCTAATGTCTTTGAACAAGTTTTCATGTTTCCTTGAAGAGTAAATCTAAACTCTTGTGTTCCATTTCATTCAGATTCCCAGAGGAGTTTGACAAGACGTCGGGCCACCGCGTGCGTCACTCAGAGGACATGCAGTTTGCCTTTTCCTACTTCTACTTCCTAATGAGCGCTCAGCAGCAGCTCAACGTCTCCGAAGTGTTTGACGAGATCGACACAGATCATTCAGGCGTTTTGTCCGACCGAGAGATTCGAACACTCGCCACTCGGATCCACGAGCTTCCCCTGAGCCTCCAGGTCAGTCCTTTCAGAAGCTTTACGTTAACAAGCGTCTTTATGGTTCTGAAGTGTCATCTTCATGGTTGGATTCTTGTAGGATCTGACAGGTTTGGAGCAGATGCTGATAAACTGCTCTAAGACTCTGCCAACAAACCTGAGCCAGCTGCACCTGGTGAACCCTACTCAGGAGACCTACTACGACCCCAGCATGGTGAGGCCCACTGTGTCCAGGAGTAGAAAAAGATCCAGTTACTACATTAGCTGAAAGACCTGCTTGGATAATGATGCTGCTTTTTTTCCATCTGCAGCCTCCTGTCACAAAAGGCCTCATCCTTCACTGCAAACCCATCAGTGAGCGCATCCAAAAAGCCTTCAAAGACCAGAATAAATACAAGTGAGTCTTTGCACATGTGAACGTAAACTGACAGTGTATGAAAACGCAAATGTCCTGCTAACATTTCTGCTGTTGGACAGGTTTGAGATCATGGGAGAGGAAGAGATCGCTTTCAAGATGATGCGCACCAACGTGTCCCACGTGGTCGGACAGTTGGACGACATCAGGAAGAATCCGAGGTCAGACGGACTCTGTGTGCATCACCTTTCCGTGTTCTTAACCTGAACCTTACATTTGGGTTTTTACGCATCGCCAACAGGAAGTTCATCTGTCTGAATGATAACATTGACCACAGCCATAAAGACGCCGTCACGGTGAAGGCAGTGCTCAGAGACTTCTATGAGTCCATGTTTCCTTTGCCGTCCCAGTTTGAGCTGCCCAGAGAATATCGCAACCGGTTCCTGCACATGGACGAGCTCCAGGAGTGGTATGTGTCTTTAAAATAAAGAGTCTTTGCTCTTTTAGGCACTTTTTTCTGTCTGTAAATTGTCCAGAGTTTGCTGTTCTCGCGTGACAAATGAAGTGGGAGACTGTCTGTCTGCTGGTCACTCTGGGACACTCGCTCTGTCTCACTGGGAATCATCCACAGCTTCTCCTGCCGCGTCCCCACATGAGGTTTGACTCAGGAGCTGGCAGCACATGTTCTGGAAAATGTACAGAGCTACTCAGTGTGGACATTTGTGTTTCACAAACATGTCTGGACTTCAAACTCTTCCTTTTTTCTCCATCAGAATATCAATTTATTCACTGCTCTGATGGCAGTTTGTGTTCCAATCTGCGTTTTCCCCTCTTATACGTATGTTTTCTCTGTTTTAATAGACTCTCACCATCTCATCTATGTTTCAGCTCGTTTCAACGGTGAAAACGTGAAAACGAAAATGTCCCCCATTATTTTTCCTGTCAAGTAATTGAGCTAATTGATTAGAAGATTGCAGACTAGAGGTATTGGGGTTTTAAAAAAAGCTCACATAGCAGAACGGTTTCATGTGTGCTGGTGATTCATCACGCTCTCTGAAGAATTTGTGGCTGTAACCATATGATAGTGAGCGTTGCCAGGTTGGAGCAGTGGGAATCCTCTGGGGCTTTAGAGGGTTTTTCTGTTCAGGGATCCTGCTCCTGTGTTTCCTCCAGCCTCTCATGGAGACTGTAAGAGGAGACTGTGCCGCTTAAGATCAGTCGGTAGCTTCGAGATGCTTGTGAGGTTTGGTGACACGTCTGAGCCTCTCGTCTCGTCTCGTCTCGTCTCCGTCAGCTTCTCCTCCTCTCACTTTGTCTCCGGGTTTATGAATTGTCGGGCGGATGGTGTTGGGTGATGTCACCTTGCCACCCTGTTGACCTGCTGACCTCTGGTTAAAGCAAACGTCCGTCTCGTTGCATTACATCACAACTAGTCTGTCCTCCTGTGAGACGTGCCGCGTCTGACTTTTGCTGTCCTCTCAGGAAACGTTTGTTTTACGTCATCGGACAAAAACGTCTGCTTCTTTATCCAAAGTTGACTGAAGTCTGTTGTTTTCTTTCCCAGGCGGGTTTATCGGGACAAGCTGAAGTTCTGGACGCACTGCGTCCTCGTGACACTTGTCATCTTCACCGTCTTGTCCTTCTTTGCTGAACAGGTCAGTGTGTCCACGGCAGGACCACACACGCTTTATTTACACATTCAGATGAAGGCACACAGGACTTTGGATCACACTTACATTCACACACCTCTTTTCCATGATTCACACTGGAGCCATGATTTAGGAGCAGCGTGTCCATCTCATGTATCATGACAGTATGACGAGCAGAGCCAGGACTTGACTTGACAGAAATGAAAGACGTCCAGTCGTCCTCTGTGAAAGGCGAGACCTGGATAAGACAGACACTTCTTTTATTCACTTTGAACGCTCTTTGTTGCCTGATAAGTGACGTTTCTAGCTGTAAAAGTGTTTTTAAAAAGTCAGAAAATCAGGATTGTAGTTGGGTTTAACTTTCCAGTTTAGAAAATAAAACAAATTCCACAAACTGTTAAATAAATACAGTAAAGGAAGGTTTCAAGTTTTTCCTCTATGAACCTCAAAAATGTCTTTTTTGGACAAGCCTGAATGTCCAACTTTAAACCTAATTTAAAAGACTGTTTATGGGGAGCTGACCAGTTCTTAGATTTGTGTATACAATGATCAAACAGCCTATAATGTGTTAAGCTGCGGGCTTCCTGATTGGTGGGTTTTTTTGCTACTGGCTGTTAAGCTAAACTAACCCGCTATTGGCTCAAGCTCCAGATTTAACACTGAGCCAGAAAGTGATTTACTGTCTCTATTTCTCAACCACAGCTAAACTTCTCATGTATCAGTCGTCCGCAGATTATCTCGTCTTTCTTTTTATCTG
Organism: Brachirus orientalis; assembly: GCA_016785285.1. Classification (NCBI taxonomy): domain Eukaryota; kingdom Metazoa; phylum Chordata; class Actinopteri; order Pleuronectiformes; family Soleidae; genus Brachirus; species Brachirus orientalis. The sequence goes on from JAFBJR010000435.1 coordinate 181,495, forward strand.
CATGTAAAATCTTTTTTTTGTTGAGAATTAGTCAGATGAAACGGGTAATAGACAGGCATTTGTCAGTGGAACTGGCTGGTTTACAAAAATAACATTTAATGCTACAGAAAAGGCAGTACAAATATTTGGAAAAGCAAATTTGCTCTATATTAATACTTTAAAAAGTGTGGTCCTGATTATAGATGCATACATATGATTATATAGTTATGCGTCAACAAACAGGTGTACCTAATAAAGTGACCAGTGAGTGTATGAAGGTTTTTCATGTTTGCAAATAGTAACTGAGCATTTCTTCCCGCAGCTCATTCTGCTAAAGCGAAAGCTGTTTCCCAGACGCAGAGCGAACAGAGACATCAACCCTGAGCGCGTTTGATCCACCAAGACGCATCGTCCTCCGTCCTGGCCTGGCCTGGCCTGGCCTGGCCTGGCCTGGCCTGCTCAGTGGAGAGGACCGGAGACAAAGGGGACATGCGTGTCCTCTGTGCTTGTGTTGCATCGGTGCATGTGGATGACAGACTTGTGTGTGTGTGATGAAATGTTTTTCAAACGATAGATGGATGGAATTGTCCACTCGTCATGTCCTTGTCCTCTGTGTGTGTCCACTCGTCATGTCCTTGTCCTCTCTGTGTCCACTCGTCATGTCCTTGTCCTCTGTGTGTGTCCACTCGTCATGTCCTTGTCCTCTCTCTGTGTCCACTCGCCATGTCCTTGTCCTCTCT
>JAFBJR010000435.1:184399-231921 GCA_016785285.1 Brachirus orientalis
ACATACACATGTTGCACAAGTTCAACTCACTGACAGGTTGATCATATAGTAGAAGACTGACTTTTAGTCACATCTTTTCAATCTGAACGCCAACGATCACAAAACTGACATAAAAACAACAACAAAGCTGCTGCTGGACTAAGACTTATGCACAGGACTGTGTGTGTATATATCGCAAACAATAACTTTAAGAAAAAAAACTAGGTGTTTCGTCCACCATTCATTTGGAGCAACATTTGATTTATCTCAGGCCAATGTATGTTTTTAGTTTTTAACAAAAAAGTGCCTGTTTTCAACAATAAATTATTTTTTATTCAACAATAAAGAGTCTGGCAACATTAACGAGGGTGTAGGTTTGCGTGTGGACAGTGAGGACATGTCCCCACCAACATTTAGAGAAAGCCTGATTGTCCAGTGTTAGAGACAGGGCAACGTGTACGTGTGCATGAGTACTGTGAACGCATCACAGCAGAGCAGAAACACTGAAGACGAGGGACACGTGTGCCGTGCCGTGCCGTGGATATACCTCAGAATGGAGCTGTTGCTCTGTAAGATTCTGATTATAAGATGATCACAATGTTACACTGTATCCTGAGACAAACTATTGGACCAGTTATGAAACCTTTTGTAAGAACCGTTCACATAAACAGGGCCCAGGTCGAAAAACAAAGTTTTTCCTAAAGTCTCCTTTAAGTGTACATGTAGGATGAAGGAGGAAACGTTTGATTCATGTGTTTGTGGAAAAAACTTGAAGTGCCTTCTTTGTTCATTCCTGCTTGTTTGAACCCTTTTTTTCCCTTAGTTCTTATATTGTAAATGTCAGTCCATGCTGGTCACACCTTCGTCTAGTTATTTCCAGTGAAAATGAATGGGACATAGTTTGGTCCGGTAACTCTTACTGTGGCCCAATGCATCTGATTGTGACAGTGCACTATGTGCGTCCCTGTGGGACTCGACAGGGTTTGAAAGTGTCTGAAATTCAGACTCCCTCAGCATGTTCTCTAACTTATTTTGGTGAAACGTCATCGTGGGCGGTGAACCCGTAGCCTCGTTAAAATGCTCGTGTTTACTTTGTCTGTTTTATAAAGTTGTTCAAATGTTATGTCACACTGACACGTGGAAGTGACTCCTTGATGCTGTCGCCTGTTTTCCCGCCGCCTCAAAGTCATGTGATGTCGACGTGACGTCACCAGAGGATGATGAATGGAATCATCCGTCCAACCAGAATCGTGACTGAAATAAAGAGGTTTGGCTCAGTCATATTGTTGTTTCACTCATGTCACTGTAGTTTTTACTTCAAGGTTCGATTTCCACAACTTTTACTTTTACTTCTTGAACACTTTTCACAGCTTTTCTGACACAGACAATAAAAATGGTTGATAAATATTTATTTTTTTAATAAAATCTAGCTAGCTCTTTTTGTCATACCAGTTTCAATAACAATATAAAGTGTGAACAATTGTTAATTATTAGGTTATTAACACTTGTAATACTTAAAAACTGATTATACCTGTATATTATGTGTAGTATAAAACTGGTAAAAACAGGTGTTTTTAACACTGATCGAAGTTTTATTTTCTGAAACACGTCAACATTTCATGTAAAATCTGTATATAATGCACATAATCCCCCCATTTTTTCCTCTGTATATAATGTTGGTCTATTTTAACACAAGTACTATTGGACCTATTTTTTGCCACTATAACAAGAGAATTTCCCTGATGTGGGATCAATAAAGTCTAAAAATCTTATCTTCTGTGACAAATGTCCAGATAAACATTTGTCAGAATCTCTAATCACTTTGAGATTAAACCATGTTGACAGTGTTTTAATCCACTGGTAAGATTATGTTACCATGTAAGTGTGGTAGTTGATAAGTTTGTATAAATTACCTGCTACGAGACACAAATCACTGTCATTTTTAATCTAAGGAGTTTTTACAATTATCAAGTATTTACATTGTAATTAATGACCAAATTAAATCCTGCCTACACCTATTTTTCCACCATTAATCCATGTAGTAAAAAGTAAAGTCCTCATGAGTCATTTCCTGCACAAATACACTTTCAGCACTTTAATATGTTCAATTTTCTGATTTGTCTATTTTACGCTGAGCCATTCAATCACTCACACAAACACACAAAGGAAAAATAATGTCTTTATTACAGTCTTTTCCACTCATACCTGTTAGTACAAAGGCATCTTACTGTATTATCACAACAGTGCAAAACGGTGTTGAATGTACAGTTCGATGCATAGCTTCAAAATCCACCATAATTCTGGATGCGTCCCCTTTAAAATGTCCACATTTGTAAAAGACATAAAAGATGTAAAATCAAGAACGGCATTTCTTTATTTTAACCTTTTGTTCAGCGGCACTGCAGAAAAATCCCTTTTGATCCCAAGTACACCTGAATAATGAGTGTAAATGTAAAGTAAGGTACATATAATTACTATAAAATTACAACTAACCCAACACCTCTGCACGATCACTCACTTATAATTATTAATAACCATAAGACCTTCAGGGAGAAGAACAGAAAAAGCAGAAAAAGTGTTAATGTTGCAAAACGTTGACGGTCCTGTGTTTTTTTATTTTTAGTGTAATTTTTATTTTCCAGGTTTAAGATGAGGGGAAAAAAAGGGGTTGAAAAATAAATAAAAACTTTAGGTTACTCTCGTAACCCCGGTCCTCTGAGTAGCATGAGTGAGACGGCTCACTATGGGATGCGTCACAGAAGCACTTACACCGTTACGCCAGGAGCCTGACCCGGCGACGCTCAGCCCAACAGCTGCTGAGCGGTCTCACACTCGTGCCACTCAGAGAACCGGGGTTACGAGACTAACCTACAGTTCGATGTCTCACTATGGCATATGGAGACTCCCGTCTTTCCAGACATGTCGACCTGACGTCCAACCTCTTCCTGGGGACCGTGTGGACGAGACGACGCTCAGGACAGCATGAGCCGGGCTCTGGGATGTGACGTCCAGCCGGAGGTTGAAGGCCCGAGCTGGAATATGGCAGGGCAATAGCATCCGCCATCCAATGGGAAAGCCTCTGCTTAGTTATTGGTCTGCCGTGATGGCCGTGATGGCCCATGACACAAACAAGTGATCCCCCTTTCCGAGCTCTCTCGTCCTGTCCACATACGTGTGTCAGGCGTGGACCGGGCACAGCATGTGCAGCTGCTGCTCCACAGAACCAAAGCTGGCCACTTTGGGGACAAAAGCAGGATTAGGCTTCAAGGACACGCCCAGATTACCCGGGTGAAAGGCATACAGGCTGGATTCACCTGGATTAATAGAGGACGCTCTGATTTCTCTGCGTTCGACTGGTTCAAATGGGACGTTTCCCAAAGTGAGACATGGAAACATGCTAAGAATATGTAATAAATGTATTCAAGGGAAACTCTGGTAATAGGTTCATCTGATACATTGGTACATTTTCTTTTAATGTCACTATTTTAGTTATTACCAGCTGGTAGGAGAGGCAGTTTTACTCTGAAGTGGTCACTTTGTCAAGGCTGCAGTGGCTCTGGGACGAGGTCGCCGTCTCCTCGTCATCTCCTCGTTGTCTCCTCGTTGTCTCCTCGTCATCTCCTCGTTGTCTCCTCGTCGTCTCCTCGTTGTCTCGTCATCGTCGTCTCCTCGTCGTCCGGGTTCTCGTCCGGGTTCTCATCGTCTCCTCGTCGTCTCCTCGTCGTCGTCTCGTCGTCGTCTCGTCGTCGTCTCGTCGTCGTCTCGTCGTCGTCTCGTCGTCGTCTCGTCGTCGTCTGGGTTCTCGTCATCCAGGTTCTCGTCGTCGTCTCCTCGTCGTCTTGTCGTCGGCGCGTCGCCCGGGTTCTCGTCGTCCGGGTTCTCGTCGTCGTCTCGTTGTCGTCTCCTCGACGTCCGGGTTCTCGTTGTCCAGGTTCTCGTCGTCTCATCATCGTCATCTCCTCGTCGTTGTCTCCTCGTCGTCGTCGCATCGTCCGGGTTCTCGTCGTCGTCTCGTCGTCGTGGTCATCTCCTCGCCCTCCGGATTCTCAATGTCCGGGTTCCCCTCATCGTCGTCGTCCGGGTTCTCGTCTCCTGCCGGGGGAACGTCAGTCGCGGTGGGCGTGGCTCTGTGGTGGCACGCTGAAGACCTGGATGTGCAGGTGGGAGGCGATCTGGATACACGCACCTGTGAAGTAACGTGTTAGATCCATGAGAGAGAGGACCTGTGGGAAAAACACAGGAGGACGTGTGAGGATTTAAAGATAAACACGCGTGTTCACCCTCAGGGTCTGAAGGGTCACAGGTCACAGGTCGTTCACTTGAATTCATTCAACACTGAAAAACACACGTGCAATATCCTACACTCTGCTCTGTTTCTATGATCCTGTTAATATTATTTTTCTATACCCTTTATACTAGGTAAATTGAAAATAAATTATCATTGAATCTGGAAAAAACATGATATTTAGTAACAGAGACAAAAGTAAATAAAAGTTAAAAGGATCAGATTTACTGACAACATGTATCTCTGTAAAAGGAATCACTTTGTGGAATAATCTACACAAAGAAATTCAAGAAGAAGAAGAAAATATTACCTTTAAAAAGCAGATTAATATGTATTAAAGGTTTTCTATTAGTTGTTTTAGGTGAAAATGAAGTTTGCCGTGGCAGGTAGATGTAAGAGGCTATATCAAATAGATTTTTAATATTTCTTTTGAATGTGTTTTGTAATAGTAAATGATTTTTCTTCTTTCTGCTTCTTTTTTATTCTTGTTTTGGATTATCTTTTGTTTGTATTGTCTTATCTCAAGAATGAAATAACTAAACTCTGTGGTGTTTATGATGCAAACGTACTATTTATTACCTTGTCTTATAAACTTACCTTAATCTTTTTTTTATGTACAGTGTTTGATCAATATACTAGCTTCACTGATGACAATTTAATCTAAATTTAAATTTACAGCCTGAAAACTGTTCAGCACATCGACCTAAAGTAAAAAAAACATAATCCTTAAAAACAGAAGCAGGAATAATATATTTTGTTGTTAACTATTGTTTACAAAATATAGGATATTTACATAGATAATCACACTGAATGTTTAACTTGAAATGTTTGTCCCTTTTTTTGCCCATAAAACTAACATTAAATGTTTTCTTCAACTTTCACTCAGGAGCTTAAATCAATCTTTAATTACCATTTATTTTTATTGTCGTAACCTGTTTGACCATATCACCAGCTGTAGTTTTACAGCTGAAGACAAAAGTGTCCAGTAAATCTTGAACTGCAGGTGAAGTGAGTCTCTGATTAGACGTAATATAAAACCTGGTATGACCGAACCTGTAAAACATGTAAAGATTTACCTGTGGTGCAGGTTTGTGCTGCAGTTTTACTCCAAATCCAGTTTTTCTGGTCTAATGACTCTGCAAAGGTTAGAACATTTTGCAGCAGCCTTGAATTAATTTACCTTTCTTAAATTGAGTAACAAAAGGTTTATTCAGGAAGTTGTTGTAGCCAAAGCCAGTGGCTCTTATTTTGAAGGCCAGAATGAAAGGAAGTTTATGGACTGTACGAGGACTGAAATTTGACAGTGTATGTGTGTGAAGAATAATCTGGTTTGGTCAGCTGACGTTCATACAGAGTGACGTTTAAATAAGCTGATATTTTAGCCTTTAAGAAGCTTTTAACTCATCGTTTACCCGAGTTAACTTTCTCTCATGATACAGAACTGGACAGGAAGAAACAGGAGAAATGACAGACAAACATGCTAAAAACATACATTGGCCTGAGATAAATCAAATGTTGCTCCAAATGAATGGTGGACGAAACACCTAGTTTTTTTCTTAAAGTTATTGTTTGCGATATATACACACACAGTCCTGTGCATAAGTCTTAGTCCACCAGCAGCAGTTTTGTTGTTTCTATGTCACTTTTGTGATCGTTGGCGTTTAGATGGAAAACATGTGACTAAAAGTCAGTCTTCTACTATATGATCAACCTGTCAGTGAGTTGAACTTGTGCAACATGTGTATGTAATGCTCCAACATGTCTGGAGTAAACCAGGTATAATAGACCTTTTTCACAGCAGCTATTTGTTGCCATGAAATAGTAGGAGAAACACAGGTTTGACCAATAACATTAGGGTTCCATTCCAGGTTTTAAAGAGCCATGGTTGTGTTATTGTTCAAGTGGAAATGTAGCTCACACTCAATATTTGATATTATACAAGCATTTTTGTTGTTTTGTTATTTTCAACTGCATATGTGTTTCTCATCATTTGGCAGAAAGACCTAGGGTGTGATGTTAGTGAGGAGGATTGGTTAAATATTTTGTCAAATACAGGGAAATACATGAGAGAGGCGAAGGGGGGAAATTTATTCAGTATTAGATAATTCATAGATTTTATTTCACTCCTTCAAAGCTTCATAGAATGTGTTTAATAGGAAATAATTTATGTTGGAAGTGTCAGAGCGAAATAGGGACGTTTTACATGTAATTTGCGGATGCAAAATAGTGTACCCATTTTGGGAGAAAGTACTGGAACATGTGAGTAATTGGCTCGGTGTGGCGATACCTGTATCACCAAGACTGTTTGTTAGGGGATCAAATAGAAATGCCAAATATATCTAAACATGAACGGGGGTTTTTAAAGTTGGGATGGTCACAACAATGGTCACAACAATTCTCGATGGTGGCTCGAACAATTCTCAGAGTATGGAAGAGTACAGCCGCCACCAGATGTTAAAAAATGGATGGAAATGATGTCAGAAGTTGCATCATATGAATGCATGTTGGCGATGAAGAACATTTTAGGGGGGCTTGGGAACGTATTTTTGTAGGTAGGACATATGGAGAAATTTGCAGACATGGTGCTGAATGTTTATTTTGGTTGTTTTAAAAAAGAAAACGTAGATTCTCTGGAGGCCTTTGTATATATGATTGTATACTAGATCTGTTGATGATGGTGTCAATGTTTGTTCTCGAGTTGGATTGTATGTTTATGTGTGTATGAATAAATAAATAACAAAAAACTGCATATGTGTTTCTCCATATTTTCAGGATATGTTCCAATAAAGTGATGGAGAAATAATTGTACAGTTTGGTCATTATAGCATTGCTGAAACAACAAATCTGATGGTGGCCTAAGACTTATGCACACTACTGTGTGTGTGTGTGTGTGTGTGTGTGTGTGTGTGTGTGTGTCCGTGTGTATTCCTACATTTTGACACAGCCCTTCAAAAGAATAGAAACTTGACACTAACCATAGCGATCCAGAGGACGATGTACTCGTCCACAAAGTTGTTGAAGTACTGGTTGAAGAAGAGGAGGGCGGGGCCTATAAAAGCTGTGTCTGGCAGATGCAGCTCACTTTTGGTCATCTGTGCGATCTACAGAAGAGGAGCAGAAATAATCACAAATAACATGATTGAATGTCACACAGAGAGTGATTAAAACGTGCCAATATGAAACGTACCACCAGCTTGTTTGAAATCTTGGCGATGACCATGCCGAAGGTGAGCAGGTACAGACACGGGTGGTGCTCAAACAAGTGGCTGGATGACTTCTTGAAAAGGATGAAGGCTAAGGTGAGGATGAGGCCGATGTGCAAACCAGGACTCAGGACGCTGGTGTCCTGCACATCAGGAGGATTATTAGATCATTAGTCAGGTCTGTTTTCCAGTACATCTACACACATTGACATTAACACGTAAATGTGTGTGATCACTTACAGCCACAGTTGAGCCATTTTTGCCAACACCTCCATTTAATATGACGTAGAAGTAGTTGTAGCAGGAGTAGAGGGCGCCTCCGATGATGCCCATGATGGGGAAGACGTACAGCTTCAGTCCAAGGACGGGCAACTACGGAAACACATGAGGGTCAAATTAATGTGAAAAAGGAAATCTCCGTACAGAACTTACAAAGGTGCTCAATGGAAGCTGCTGCATGCTGAGCATGATGGGAAGGCAAAGCAAATAAATAGAAAAATAAAATAAAGTAAAAAAAAATGCAGGTGACATCATCAGCTTTTTGAGCCAGATCATGTCCAGTTGATGACCTATACAGGAAGTTGTTGTAAAGCCAGTGGCTTTTATTTTGAAGGCCAGAATGAAAGGAAGGCATGGACTATAAGAGGACTGAAATTTGACACAGCCCTTCAAAAGAATAGAAACTTGACACTAACCATAGCGATCCAGAGGACGATGTACTCGTCCACAAAGCTGTTGAAGTACTGGTTGAAGAAGAGGAGGGCGGGGCCTATAAAAGCTGTGTCTGGCAGATGCAGCTCACTTTTGGTCATGTGTGCGATCTACAGAAGAGGAGCAGAAATAATCACAAATAACATGATTGAATGTCACACAGAGAGTGATTAAAACGTGCCAAAATGAAACGTACCACCAGCTTGTTTGAAATCTTGGCGATGACCATGCCGAAGGTGAGCAGGTACAGACACGGGTGGTGCTCAAACAAGTGGCTGGATGACTTCTTGAAAAGGATGAAGGCTAAGGTGAGGATGAGGCCGATGTGCAAACCAGGACTCAGGACGCTGGTGTCCTGCACATCAGGAGGATTATTAGATCATTAGTCAGGTCTGTTTTCCAGTACATCTACACACATTGACATTAACACGTAAATGTGTGTGATCACTTACAGCCACAGTTGAGCCATTTTTGCCAACACCTCCATTTAATATGACGTAGAAGTAGTTGTAGCAGGAGTAGAGGGCGCCACCGATGATGCCCATGATGGGGAAGACGTACAGCTTCAGTCCAAGGACGGGCAACTACGGAAACACATGAGGGTCAAATTAATGTGAAAAAGGAAATCACCGTACAGAACTTACAAAGGTGCTCAATGGAAGCTGCTGCATGCTGAGCATGATGGGAAGGCAAAGCAAATAAATAGAAAAATAAAATAAAGTAAAAAAAAATGCAGGTGACATCATCAGCTTTTTGAGCCAGATCATGTCCAGTTGATGACCTGTTGCCACGGCATTAGCTACCCATATTTACCTTCTCACTTCTCTCATGTGATGTTAAGTCAAGCCTCCAAAGGCAGCACAGAGTGAAAGTAAAACACAAATTCTATTTTAAAGCGTAGTAGGACTGAAAACTAGACAACGATGCAGTTGAGATTAGTAAAAGTGTCAAAAGTAAAGAAGAAGAAGAATCTCTTACTATACACTGAAATGACTTTGTTTCTGTGTGCGTGAGTGTGTACAGTGTGTGTGTGTACAGTGTGTACAGCGTGTGTGTGTACAGCGTGTGTGTACAGCGTGTGTGTGTACAGTGTGTGTGTGTGTACAGCGTGTGTGTGTACAGCGTGTGTGTGTACAGTGTGTGTGTGTACAGCGTGTGTGTACAGCATGTGTGTGTACAGTGTGTACAGTGTGTGTGTGTACAGTGTGTACAGCGTGTGTGTGTACAGTGTGTACAGTGTGTGTGTGTACAGTGTGTACAGCGTGTGTGTGTACAGTGTGTACAGTGTGTGTGTGTACAGTGTGTACATACAGCGTGTGTGTACAGCATGTGTGTGTACAGTGTGTGTGTGTGTACAGCGTGTGTGTGTGTGTGTACAGCGTGTGTGTGTACAGCATGTGTGTGTACAGTGTGTGTGTGTGTACAGCATGTGTGTGTGTACAGCGTGTGTGTACAGCGTGTTTATGTGTGTACAGTGTGTGTGGGTGTGTACAGCGTGTGTGTGAGTGTGTACAGCGCGTGTGTGGGTGTACAGCGTGTTTATGTGTGTACAGTGTGTGTGTGAGTGTGTACAGCGTGTGTGTGAGTGTGTACAGTGTGCGCAGACGTGTACATGGTTACCGTGGTGTGCCAAAGGCTCACACAGCGTGTGTGTGTACAGCATGTGTGTGTACAGTGTGTGTGTGTGTACAGCATGTGTGTGTGTACAGCGTGTGTGTGAGTGTGTACAGCGTGTGTGTGAGTGTGTACAGTGTGCGCAGACGTGTACATGGTTACCGTGGTGTGCCAAAGGCTCACGCCACCGAAAGCTGACATCAGATACATGATCATGATGGCGAACTGCGCTTCTGTGACGTCAACCCTGTGCAGAAAGTGACAGGGAAGAATGAGATTAGCTTTAGCTGTAGTGACCAAAGAAGAGCTCAGCTGGTAAACGGGTACAGCACAAGTGACTTACAGGCCGAAGCGGACCGTGCCGCACACGTAGGTCTGCCAGTGAGCGCAGAAGAACATGAACATCCCGATGAATCCACAGAAGAACGTCCAGTCTGGGAATCTGCCAATTCCACAGGAGATGCATGTTCCCACAGCAACAAACGCTGCAATAAAAGACAAAAAAACACAAAACAAACAGAAAGAATGGCTGTTAATTCTCAGGCTTATTCTAATTACCTCAATAAAAATCAGTGCAGGGACAAAGCACCTGTGGAGACGGCATCACAGCCATGGTCAAAGAGTTCTGCGAGGGGTGGGTTGCTGTTGGTCCTGAGAGCCTGTTTCCCATCTAAGGCGTCCAGAGACTGGTAGACGAACAGTCCGACGGCGCTCATACAAAAGGTCCAAGATGGAGCCTGAGACGCAACCCAGAACATTCATTCATTCATTCATTCATTGTCTACCGCTTTATTTTCTACATGAAAGTCAGGAGTCAATCCCAGCAGACATAGGGCAACAAGGCAGGGCACACTGTGGACAGGTCACCAGTCCATCACAGGGACAACGTACAGAGACAACATTCCCACTCACAGCAACAGTGTCACTCTCCGATTAACCTCTGCACCTGAACTGGTGATGATCTTGATGTGAGGCAGCAGTGACAACCACATGTGCCACCGTGTGTTCCTTGTCAGGGAACATTGCTGACACAAAAAAATAAGAAAAGAAAATAAACCCGAGCATTGTTCTTTTATGAAGGAGTTGCTGCTCAGACAAAGCACATTGCTGGTTTGAAGCACTTGAATTCATATGAAATAAATTGAAAAGTATCTGAATTTGTCTGAAGAACAAGCTGAAGCTATACTGTGTTGCTGACTTGAACCAGGTGAAGTTTAATGAATAGCTTAGTTGAAGTAATATGAACGTGTTGACTTGGGTGAAGTGGCAATGTTTTATGCAATAAACCTTCAAAACTATCAGTATTCAGACAGTACTATTTTGAGGGGAATGTACCTTTTTTAAAACTTTTTGTCTGTTAACCCAAATTAGATGTGAACCAGGTGTGCATGTGTGTGCTGCACCTGCGGAGTGACGGTTAAAAATACAGAGTAACAGCTCTTAAGCCTCGTCCAAACAACTCACTGTACAATAAAAACCCTTGGTCCTACTGAAAAACCAAACATATCGTGAGCACCTCCTGGACAACACGGTGTAAGATTTGTGTTGATATTTTTAAAACTGTGGCGAGAGGAAGCGAGAGAAAGAAGGGGTTCAGGCGGCAGTTATAATGGTATAATGAGTCTTACTGGGAGAGAAAATGGGTTTCTTTTCATTCTGAACCTGAAGTATGCGTCTGTCAGCTTCTAAAGTTACATCACAAGAACCCCACCAAATGTTCCTACGTCTGTGGGACCAAAGGCTGGGGATTTACAGCGAGTTGTTCCTTTAGGTTTTGTGTCTGAATCTTCATTCTTCACACTCACTAGCAATGAGATCACTCACTGTACCTGACACAATACACACCAAAGTTACCCTCTGAAAAAGTCCAAAAACCTGATGAAACTTAAACTCTTTTTTTTGAAAAAACATATGAATGGTATTGTAAAGTTGAAAACAATGTATGATCTCAACGTTTGTCTACATTTTCACCAATCATTTGAATGGTGTCTCTAGTATGACTGAGTTATAAGGAGTTGAAAGATGCTGAAGACGCTGACGTTTCTCAATGTATTTCCTATGGAGAAAAAAATCCACGGAAAATAAATAAATAATTCAGAAAATAATGAATATTTCGGAAAAGTGAATTCATCTGATTGATTCCTAATAGAGCTGAACGCGATGAAGTTTGAATGAATATTTTAAACTGTAGGAGTTAGGTGTCCAAAAACAGTGGATATAATAAGTTTAAAAAACTTGTAGAAGAACATTACTGCGATTGGTAATGTTCTGTTTAATTGATTGTTCAGTACAGAGGAATGTTTTAACAGCTACACTAAGGTGGTGTGTCATAGACAAGCTGCTGGAATGGGGAAGAAATGTAATTTAAGTGACTGACTATCTACTTGGGATTTTTATTCACCACCATCTCTTGGGTTTACAGAGAATGGTCCAAAAAAGGGAAATTATCCAGTGAGCAGCAGTTCAGTGATTCATAACCAATGTGTGCAGAAGACAGTCAGGGAACATTTAAAGCTACAAATTAACAAGCATATGCTGCTGATTTAGAAAATACCAAAAAAAAAAAAAACCCCAGGAGCAAATAGCTGCTGAAGACTTCATTTAAAGCAACTATGCAATTCTGGATAGTTGACGTGTAGGAACTTGAGCCATGGAGGCTCCACTCACCTCCTCTGTTGCCGTGGGGCAATAATAAATAAGCACCATCGTACAGACGATATTGACCAGCAGTCCTACAATAGTCAGCGTGTTTGGTGAGACCCATGTCGGGATTTTCTGGACCAGCCAGCTCCAGTAGACCTGACACGGCGGCTCTAACAGGGACCGTCCAGAGGCGCTGTAATCACGCTCCTCCAGCTGCTTCAGCTGAGATGCTGACAGCGGCTCCGGCCACAGGAAATGTGCCATAGTTGTTTTCTGCCTCGTCACTCCTCAAACTACCGTCAACAAACTCTTACCTTCTCTCGGGCGACCCCGGAGAACAGAGGCTCGTTGAGCGCTTATAGCTAAGTAACCCATAAGATGTCGATGGCTCATACCTGCTCTTTTATACCGTCCGTTCCACGTTGGGAAACACCTCCGGCATGACCTCATCGGAAGCCCCCCCACTGCATTCCACCAGCGAGGATTGGCTGGAGCAAAGTGCTTTACTGTCACCCTGGGACCCGCCCCCTCTATAAGCGACTGACACTGTCACTGCGCTTCTCGTTACTCAAGAACCGGTCCTCTCCTCGAGCAGAAGTTCCAAATCTCTCCTGTGCCGACTGTTTGTCAGAGACCTAGAGTCTACCCACCGACGGGCGCTTCGCCCTCGGGCGGTTCGGTTGCACGAGAACCACAGCTCACACTGGCCTGTCACCAAACACTCGTTTGAGCTGTAAAGAGTAGCAATACTCAGCCCAGTTAACCAACGGTACAAATGCCACATTGCAGTAGAAATACAACATACATTAACGTTAATGGAGTAACAATGCTCACATTTTACATCGACGGGTTAGCAATTAGCCTTGTTAGCTTCACTGCTAATAGTCCCTGCTAGTGACCATGGCTGCCGCTGATGAACACACGAAAGCAGAGGAGAAATCACCGGCGTGAATAAAATATCAAGGCGGGATACTCATCAAATGTGTGTGTTGTGTCTCGGCCTGAAGCAGGCCCAGACTGCCTTTCAGTCGACGGAGGACGGTTCTCCCTCAGAGTGCTACGTCTCCGTCTGGCTCGTTATTACCGAAACTGTCCAGCAGTGATCCATTAATGGCGTCCACCGCGGCGACAGCGACGGAGCTCACTGAAGCTGAAGCGGGAACGAGCTGGGGTGACCAGCTCGACCTCCTTCACCCATGTTCCCAGGAGCTAGCCGACTCTGGGGCCGCGGCGAGCCCGCCACTGTGTCTGGGAGGAATAGGAGATGATGACTCGGACGGCGGGTCGGAGCTCGAAGGTGGGTCAGGCGGGCGAGGACTCCTCGCTCTCCGCCATGTTGGATTTAGAGCTGCACGACGCGTGTCAACGCGCCGCTGACAAGCTCAGCATCCACTGGCCTGAAGTCCGGACCGAAGCGGCAAAGTCCCGTTACGACGGCAGCTTCCCAAGGTGAGGAGAACCAGTAAACGTAATAATAGAGACTATTCAGAGTGCGAGAGCCCCCTCACTGAGGTCTCTACGTCAGAGTAAATGGCTGCTCTTTGATAAATGGTGCACAGACTCAGGTGTAGTTCCCTTCCAGTACCCCGTTGCTGTCATATTGGCCTTTTCTACAGAACCTGATGGACAAAGGAAAAGCTTTTTCCACCGTTGAAGTATATCTGGCTGCTATCTCTTTTTTACGGATATACCTCAGAATGGAGCTGTTGCTCTGTAAGATTCTGATTATAAGATGATCACAATGTTACACTGTATCCTGAGACAAACTATTGGACCAGTTATGAAACCTTTTGTAAGAACCGTTCACATAAACAGGGCCCAGGTCGAAAAACAAAGTTTTTCCTAAAGTCTCCTTTAAGTGTACATGTAGGATGAAGGAGGAAACGTTTGATTTACTTTTCCCGCCGCCTCAAAGTCATGTGACGTCGACGTGACGTCACCAGAGGACGATGAACGGAATCATCCGTCCAACCAGAATCGTGACTGAAATAAAGAGGTTTGGCTCAGTCATATTGTTGTTTCACTCATGTCACTGTAGTTTTTACTTCAAGGTTCGATTTCCACAACTTTTACTTTTACTTCTTGAACACTTTTCACAGCTTTTCTGACACAGACAATAAAAATGGTTGATAAACAAGTACACCTGAATAATGAGTGTAAATGTAAAGTAAGGTACATATAATTACTATAAAATTACAACTAACCCAACACCTCTGCACGATCACTCACCTATTCATCATTTACATGTGTATAAGTGAAGAAATGCCATGAGTTATTATTTATTTTATTTTAAAAAGCACTGTATTGTTCATGTTTACATGACATTTCAGTGGGAAAAAACAACACCTTTAAATATGCACAAGTTAAACAGTAATTACAACAAAAATATTTAAGGCGTCTTCAGTTGAATTCTGTACAATCACATATAATTATTAATAACCATAAGCCCTTCAGGGAGAAGAACAGAGAAAGCAGAACAAGTCAAGTGTTAATGCTGCAAAACGTTCACGGTCCTGTGTTTTATTTTTAGTGTAATTTTTATTTTACAGGTTTAAGATGAGGAAAAAAAGGGTTGATAAATAAATAAGAAACTGGAAAAGTGTTTGTGGGAAAACACGAGTCACCATCATTTCCAGCATTAACACCAGACGGTTACTTCACCAACTGTCGCTCCTTGACAATCTGCCAGACCACGTCGCAAACTTAACTGGAAATTATTTTTCCAGGTTCCTGAGGTCATTTTAAAAAGAAACAGAAAAAGATTTTCAAGCTCTGATTATTTCGTATTTAGTCACATTCACTTAATAAAAAGAAAGATACTCTTCAGTGGGTGATGTTTATTCCAGTTTATTTTAATATTTTTAAATGTAAAGCGGCTCTAAAGTACCCACTGAAAAAGTAAACTTTTGGAATCTGATTTGAGTAGAGCGCCCTTTTATTGTACAAATCTAGTTTTTATTTATTCATTTTTATATGTAATAAATGTATTCAAGGGAAACTCTGGTAATAGGTTCATCTGATACATTGGTACATTTTCTTTTAATGTCACTATTTTAGGTGTTACCAGCTGGTAGGAGAGGCAGTTTTACTCTGAAGTGGTCACTTTGTCAAGGCTGCAGTGGCTCTGGGACGAGGTCGCCGTCTCCTCGTCGTCCGGGTCCTCGTCTGCTTCCAGGAGCGGGGAGAGGTCCGCGTCTCCCCCCGCCTTCTCCCGCCGGGCGAACTGTCAGTCGCGGTGGGCGTGGCTCGGCGGCGTGATGCTGAAGACCTGGATGTGCAGGTGGGAGGCAATCTGGAGGCACACGCCTGTGCAGTAGCGTGTTAGATCCACGAGAGAGAGGACCTGTGTGAAAAACGCAGGAGGACGAGATGAACATGTGAGGATTTAAAGATAAACATGCATGATTATCTTTGCTGTTTGAAGATTTACAGTCAGGATTTAGATTACACCATAGCACAGAAACAGCCCTAGTTAAAGTTACCAACGACCTCCTCTTGGCCTCAGATAATGGTCTGGTCTCTATACTTGTCCTGTTAGATCTTAGTGCTGCATTTGACACCATTGATCATAAAATTCTACTGCAGAGACTGGAGCAGACTTTGGGGATCTCAGGTTCTGCCCTCTGCTGGTTTCAGTCATACTTATCTGATAGATTCCAGTTTGTACATGTTAATAACAATGACGCACTGCAGACAAAAGTTAACTATGGAGTTCCACAGGGCTCAGTTCTTGGGCCTATACTTTTTACC
Source organism: Brachirus orientalis (assembly GCA_016785285.1). NCBI lineage: Eukaryota > Metazoa > Chordata > Actinopteri > Pleuronectiformes > Soleidae > Brachirus > Brachirus orientalis. The sequence continues at coordinate 200,585 of JAFBJR010000435.1, forward strand.
TTATATATGCTTCCTTTAGGAAACATTATTAGAAAGCACAACATACACTTTCATTGTTATGCAGATGATACACAACTTTATTTATCAATGAGACCGGAAGAAATAAATCCTGGATGACCTGTAACTTCCTACTTCTAAACTCAGACAAAACTGAGGTTATCATACTCGGCCCTAAACACCTTAGAGACAAACTTTCTGACCATATTGTCACTTTAGATGACATCACCATGGCGTCCAGTTCCACTGTAAGGAACCTTGGAGTTATTTTTGACCAGGATATATCATTTGACTCACATATTAAACACATTTCCAAAACAGCCTTCTTCCACCTGCGGAACATTATGAAAATTAGAAACATTTTATGAAGGCAGAGCCTTTAGTTACCAGGCTCCTCTCCTGTGGAACCAGCTTTCAGTGGCGGTTCAGGAGGCGGACACTGTCTCTGTATTTAAAGTTAGATTTAAAACCTTCCTTTTTGATAAAGCTTATAGTTAGAGCTGGCTCAGGGAAACCTGAACCATCTCTTAGCTCTTAGTTATGCTGCTATAGACCTAGACTGCTGGGGGATTCACACTCACTCTCTCACACTCACTCTCTCACACTCACTCTCTCACACTCTATGGTATGAATATGACTTAATTATGTGTCATTAACCTTGTTTTTTTTTCTCTCCCAACTCTGTGTCTTTCTTTCTGTAAACGCTCAGATTAATTACCTCCTCGTTGTTGGTGTCATTACAAACACATGTGCTGTTTCTACAGTGTCGGTTCAAAATGTTTCAGTTGTTTTCACTGAGTCACTGTCACAGTGGGACACAAGGACATGAGGACAAGACAGACCCATTGTTAAGGTAACACCTGAGCTTTTACTACTATGACAAATCAAAATGTCTGAAAAACTAAAAACATTCTCAGTCAACACATTGTTTTAATTCCTAAACTGAATTTTTCTAATGACAAACACAAAATAACCATGTTAGTATTTCTGTGATATAAGTTAAGGTTTAAAGTAAAAAAAAACATAATCCTTAAAACAGAAGAAGCAGGAATAATATATTTTGTTGTTAACTATTGTTTACAAAATATAGGATATAATAGATAATCACACTGAATGTTTAACATTAAATGTTTTCTTCAACTTTCACTCAGGAGCTTAAATCAATCTTTAATTACCATTTATTTTTATTGTCGTAACCTTTTTGACCATATCACCAGCTGTAGTTTTACAGCTGAAGACAAAAGTGTCCAGTAAATCTTGAACTGCAGGTGAAGTGAGTCTCTGATTAGACGTAATATAAAACCTGGTATGACCGAACCTGTAAAACATGTAAAGATTTACCTGTGGTGCAGGTTTGTGCTGCAGTTTTACTCCAAATCCAGTTTTTCTGGTCTAATGACTCTGCAAAGGTTAGAACATTTTGCAGCAGCCTTGAATGAACCTTTCCTTACCTGCTGTTTGTGAAGGTTGTGAGCGCAGCGTCAGTTTTGCCATCACAGAGTGATAACCAACGTCAAATATGTATTTAAATACTCATCTTAAGAGTTAAAATCTCAGAAAATTCCTTGTGTAACTAAAAGTGTAATAGGATTTTAACCCCTTTCCTATCCAAACCACACCCCATGGACCAAGAACCTGACAGAGTTTATAAGTCCCAGACTCTCCACCAGTCAAACAGAACTGAAGAAGCCTCTTGGATGAGAGGCGAAACGTCTTCAAGAAATTCAACTAAGTCCAGTTGCCTTTTTTTTTACTACACTTTGGATACCATGACCTGGATGACTGAGAATCTTCACAGACAGGATTTTAACAGATTTTCTACATATGATGCAGCAAACAGTGTTTCTCACAATCAAAACTGGAGAGGTCCATCACAATAAATCAGTTTATAATATCTGGGTAGGTCTGATGTAAATAATAAGTTTGCTTAAATGGTTACACCACCATTTTTAGACTTGTCCACTGCAATCAAACATTGTCAAATGACTTTACACAATTTTATGACCTCTATACGTCGCGTAACATTGCTGAATATTGCTGATGATGTCACTCACGATAACATAAAAGTAAAAGCAATTGATTTGTTATATACTGATATACTGTAAACAATAAGAGGATGAATTATTAACAAATTAATTAAAACAGACAAAATAGACAAAGTGTCACAGTCTGCTCCCCTTTCACCAGCCTCTCAGTAATTTTCCATTCCCTCTCCACTCACCTGCCAGCCACGCCCCCCTCATCAGACCTACTCCCCTCACCTGCTTGACTCACCTGCTTCCCATCACCAATCAAGCTAGGACTTAAGCTCTCCCTGCTCACTCACTCTCTGCCAGATTGTTCTATATGCTCACGCAAGACTTTCCAGCACTCTTCTCCGGACTGATCTCCCGCTGCCGACTCTGCCTGCCTTGGACTAACCTGTTTGCTGTACTCCCGGTAACCGACCCTGCCTTCCGTCTTCGACCACGAGCTTCTGATCCCTCTGGATTCTGCCAGCTGGTGTCGGCCCAGCTACTGGTGGCTTGCTCCTGGTACGTCTGCCTCAACTCCTGCCTACCTGCTTGCTGGACTGGTGTTCCCAGCCTAAGCCCCCGGACTTTCCCTGTGCCCAGAGAGACTGTTTCCTGTGTGTGCTGCATTTGGGTTCTAATTACACCCGTTACACAAAGATGAAGTAGTGAAGTAATTTTAAATGCAAAGAGTTTATACAGGAAGTTGTTGTAAAGCCAGTGGCTTTTATTTTGAAGGCCAGAATGAAAGGAAGGCATGGACTGTAAGAGGACTGAAATTTGACACAGCCCTTCAAAATAATAGAAACTTGACACTAACCATAGCGATCCAGAGGACGATGTACTCGTCCACAAAGCTGTTGAAGTACTGGTTGAAGAAGAGGAGGGCGGGGCCTATAAAAGCTGTGTCTGGCAGATGCAGCTCACTTTTGGTCATGTGTGCGATCTACAGAAGAGGAGCAGAAATAATCACAAATAACATGATTGAATGTCACACAGAGAGTGATTAAAATGTGCCAAAATAAAACGTACCACCAGCTTGTTTGAAATCTTGGCGATGACCATGCCGAAGGTGAGCAGGTACAGACACGGGTGGTGCTCAAACAAGTGGCTGGATGACTTCTTGAAAAGGATGAAGGCTAAGGTGAGGATGAGGCCGATGTGCAAACCAGGACTCAGGACGCTGGTGTCCTGCACATCAGGAGGATTATTAGATCATTAGTCAGGTCTGTTTTCCAGTACATCTACACACATTGACATTAACACGTAAATGTGTGTGATCACTTACAGCCACAGTTGAGCCATTTTTGCCAACACCTCCATTTAATATGACGTAGAAGTAGTTGTAGCAGGAGTAGAGGGCGCCTCCGATGATGCCCATGATGGGGAAGACGTACAGCTTCAGTCCAAGGACGGGCAACTACGGAAACACATGAGGGTCAAATTAATGTGAAAAAGGAAATCTCCGTACAGAACTTACAAAGGTGCTCAATGGAAGCTGCTGGCATGCTGAGCATGATGGGAAGGCAAAGCAAATAAATAGAAAAATAAAATAAAGTAAAAAAAAAATGCAGGTGACATCATCAGCTTTTTGAGCCAGATCATGTCCAGTTGATGACCTGTTGCCACGGCATTAGCTACCCATATTTACCTTCTCACTTCTCTCATGTGATGTTAAGTCAAGCCTCCAAAGGCAGCACAGAGTGAAAGTAAAACACAAATTCTATTTTAAAGCGTAGAAGGACTGAAAACTAGACAACGATGCAGTTGAGATTAGTAAAAGTGTCAAAAGTAAAGAAGAAGAAGAATCTCTTACTATACACTGAAATGACTTTGTTTCTGTGTGTGTGAGTGTGTGTACAGTGTGTACAGCGTGTGTGTGTACAGTGTGTACAGTGTGTGTGTGTACAGTGTGTACAGCGTGTGTGTGTACAGTGTGTACAGTGTGTGTGTGTACAGTGTGTGTGTGTACAGCGTGTGTGTACAGCATGTGTGTGTACAGTGTGTGTGTGTGTACAGCGTGTGTGTGTGTGTGTACAGCGTGTGTGTGCAGACGTGTACATGGTTACCGTGGTGTGCCAAAGGCTCACGCCACCGAAAGCTGACATCAGATACATGATCATGATGGCGAACTGCACTTCTGTGACGTCAACCCTGTGCAGAAAGTGATAGGGAAGAATGAGATTAGCTTTAGCTGTAGTGACCAAAGAAGAGCTCAGCTGGTAAACGGGTACAGCACAAGTGACTTACAGGCCGAAGCGGAGCGTGCCGGACACGTAGGTCTGCCAGTGAGCGCAGAAGAACATGAACATCCCGATGAATCCACAGAAGAACGTCCAGTCTGGGAATCTGCCAATTCCACAGGAGATGCATGTTCCCACAGCAACAAACACTGCAATAAAAGACAAAAAAACACAAAACAAACAGAAAGAATGGCCGTTAATTCTCAGGCTTATTCTAATTACCTCAATAAAAATCAGCGCAAAGACAAAGCACCTGTGGAGACGGCATCACAGCCATGGTCAAAGAGTTCCCCGAGGGGTGAGCTGCTGTTGGTCCTGCGAGCCTGTTTCCCATCTATGGCATCCAGAGACTGGTAGACGAACAGTCCGACGGCGCTCATACAAAAGGTCCAAGATGGAGCCTGAGAAGCAGCCCAGAACATGAGTGTTTCACAAACTGACCATCTACTGGGAATGATCCAAAAAAGAGAAATTATCCAGTGAGCAGCAGTTCAGTGATTCATAACCAATATGTGCAGAAGACAGTCAGTGAACGTGCAACACATCAAACATTTAAACCTACGGCAGCAGAAAACCACACTTGTGCTTCTCCTGTCACTTCATTAGGAGTCATCATGTGTACCTAATAAAGTGGCAGGTGAAGTTATTTGATCATTGATAGATATATCAATCACAGTAATAGAACCAGTAATAAATGGGTGTGGGTTTCTTCTGACAGCAACTGCAGTAGTAAAGTGTGCTACGGGATTTATTTGAATTTTGGAGTTACACCATGTGTGTCACTGCTGGGAAGGATTCCAACTAGGGTGGAGGTTAGCGGCCATCTGGACAGTAGAGCTGGCCAACACTGTGTTTACCACCACAATGCGAGTGTGTGAGAGACAAAGGGAGTCTGTTTTTCTGGAGGGATCAAAAATCCCACCGTGTCCTTAAACGTCAGAGACCCTGCTGCTTCTGTGGCCTGGATGTTCACAGACTGATGGGGACAGCAAGAGTTTGCTTGTTGAGGGAAACAGAGGTTGTTTTAGAGGACACTCTGCGCTGGAGTCATGGGTTCATACAAGTTCCTGTAACAGTCAATTTTCTGCACAGACACAGCACTTTTGATATCTGTCACAGTCCTTAACCAAAAGAGGATATGTGCCAGATTTTTCTGTTCCTGTTGTATAATCTGAGGATAAAACTGAAAGGCCTCCTCTGCACTCGTGGAATGTGATAGTAACATCAGCCTGTGTGGACTGTGCACTCAGTTCCAAGAGTCTTATTGTTGGACTGAACAAAGGTGTAAAACTGATAACACACACACACATTATAGCACAGCATTCATAGTGAGGACACTCATATACGTAATGCATTTCCTAACCTTGTCCTAAACAAAAATAAGATAAAGAAACAAGATAAGTTTGAATCAAACTTTGTTTTCGCAGCCTACTACACTATGCATTCCTGCAGAGGAACGTGAAGTCAACTGATAACTCAGCCGTGTGCTGCAGGGTCTGTTTTTTGTATTTTAGTTTTAAAGAGATTTGGCATATGTGGCAGGGACTACATATGAAGGTGGATCTTCAGCCATTCCATAGCAAATTAAACATTTACATCACAGTTATTCACATGCACTGATCACTCTATTTACCAATAACCTGTGTTGTTGAACTAAACAGTATTGTCTCAAAAGGTGAACTGAACAAAAGCAGCATCTTCATTTTGATGATGACGTCAAATTTGTTTTTGAAAGTGAATGTCAGATTTCCAAGCGTGCTGAATCCTAATAGAAATTTGACAGTTTTAAGCATTCTGGCGTGTATTTGGTCATAAAACCCATTACATAATTTAAATGTAAGCGCTTCATTGAAGCAACACGAAAAAATCTACAATTCGGGTTATGCTAGTTTGTATGAAACAGTTTATATTTCACGGAAACACCCACTTTCTATATATACACCACATCGCAGAGGGCGTCACCAAGCGCCATAACCCATTAATAAAATCTGTTCAATTGCTTTAATATAAATGTAGATGTGAAGCTCAAAAGTGCGACGAATTGACAAACATATCCTGCCTATTCAGAAAATGCCAAAAATCCAGGAGTTGATACAACTCATGGTTGCAAATAGCCGCTAAAACCTTCATTTAAAGGACTTCTGAAAGGGGCTTTCGTAATTCTGGATAGTTGACGTGTAGGAACTTGAGCCATGGAGGCTCCACTCACCTCCTCTGTTGCCGTGGGACAATAATAAACAAGCACCACCGTAGAGACGATATTGACCAGCAGTCCTACAATAGTCAGCGTGTTTGGCGCGACCCATGTCGGGATTTTCTGGACCAGCCAGTTCCAGTAGACCTGACACGGCGGCTCAAACAGGGACCGTCCAGAGGCGCTGTATTTATGCTCCTCCAGCCGCTTCAGCTGAGCTGCTGACAGCGGCTCCGGCCACAGGAAATGTGCCATAGTTGTTTTCTGCCTCGTCACTCCTCAAACTACCGTCAACAAACTCCGCGTAGTTAACTCGGACCAGGGCTATCTTCTCTCGGGCGACTCCGAAGAACAGAGGCTCATTTAGCGCTTATAGCTAAGTAATCCAAACGAGGCCATTTCCAGAGCGGAACCATAAGATGTCGATAGTTCGTACGTTTCTGATCGAGTCACGTCTTGGCAGGAAGCGAGAGACCGGAAAGGAATGATATGATTGATGTACCGGGAAGTTCAAACGAGAACCGAGAGCCAGGATTTGATCAACATGAATGATTTTAAGTTCAGAATTCCATAAAAAAATAATTTATATATGTACATAATTTATAAGCACAGTTTATGTGACTATTTACAAAGTTTTGCACATACTTTATGTAGCTATTTAAAACACAGTTATTTGTCTCAACAATTCGTTGCTATTTTCCGGATTTTAAAAACATAATTTAATCCCCTATTTTAGAAATAATTTAGTCATGACTAAGTCAAACACTCAGATCACTAAGAGACCTCAAACAGGTATGTTTTTTCCCCCTTCATCTTAACATTTTGTTTTAACAATCACACAATTTTCTGTACGTTTATTTCTCTGATATAAAAGTCTAAATGCTTCAAACACCAACTTCACAATTCTAGTAGAGAAGCACTAAGTGATATCCACTATATTATTATTTATTACAGAACAATGTATATGTTATGACCTCAGTGGTGGGTATAGTGTATACAGCTGAGGATGAAATTAGTAGCCTCCCTATAAAATGTAATTGTATTTCTGTTCAACAGAGCAAATCATTTTTAACACAGCTTTTTCAAACATCCTACTTTTATTTTGGATGCTTCCATTATGTGACTTTGCACACAGAAATGAAATGATTCCACAAAAACCAAAAACCACCAGGGTCAACATGATTGTCCCCCTGATGCTAACAGTCACTTGTGTCTCCTTGTTGCTGGATAACAGCCTGCAGTGGTTTGTTGTAGTTTTCAACAAGTCTCTGACTCGTCTCCTGACGAATCCCAGCCCATTCTTCTTTGGCAAATCTCTCCAGCTCCTCCAGATTTGATGGCCTTCTGGCATGGACCTTGGTCTTCTGGCATGGACCTTGGCCTTCACTTCAATGGGATTTAAGTCAGGACTTTGTGCAGGCCAGTCACTAACGTTGGCTCTGGTCTTCTGGAGGTCGTTCTTCACCAGGAGCCACGTATGTTTTGAGCTCTAGTTTGGTCTCATCTGCCCAAAAGAAATGCTTTCAGTTTAAATAATATGTTAAAAACGATTTGCTCTGTTTAACAGGACTTGGGAAATACATTTAAAACAATGGCATTTTCATAGGGGGCTAATATATGATATAGATGTATATCAAAGTTTATATATTTGTTTAAGGCTTTTAATGTTCTTGTGGTTAAATTTAACTTGGAATATAAATGTTAAAGTCTTCAACTGTGTGGACATGTCAACTTTTACTAAAAATAATTTTTATGTTGCCGTTCAGGCTTTTTATACTATAGTTTTTTAGATTTTAGGAAATTAATTACAAGTTTATTTAACCTGATATTGTGAGGAAATATTGAAAGGTTGAATCTCAGACATGTTCTGTAGAACTTTCCTGCCCCAAAATCTATATTAACTAGTAATTATGATGTTTTTTACTCATATAATGATGGGTAGAAAAACAAATTCTGGCCAGTTATGTGTATTTGGAATCACAAAAGTAAATGTTATGGATTGTCCGGATTTGTTATATTACTTTCCCCAAGAATGACTCTTTGTCAAAAGCAGATTTTTCAGTTTTTTTACATGTACTCTTTTATTTTTCATAATTACAAAGGTAAAGGCATGCACACATGACTGAGCCTCAGTCAAGCATCAAGTCCAATATGAATTCCAAAATCATAATGTATCATGCAGTGGACTGTGTGTAAACCTCTACATTTTCTATTAGACATAAAATAAGTTTCACAGAAATGAACAAATATCAGAGTGAATTATCTTTAGAGGAAGGCCAACACATTCATTATCCATCATCACTCAGGTCTGTTTTCAGTTTTCTTGCCACATATTTCTGCAACACCATACGAACACCAAACTTTTGTTTGCAGTATACATCTCCTTATCTCTTCTTCGACAAGCACTCCCCAAAAAGAAATACTGTAGGTGTGTATAAGTGCTTTGTATATGTTTTTTTACACACTACATGAACTTAGTAAAGCTGGAACCAAATCGCTGCTGACATGCATCTGAGCTGACAGTCTTTCAAAACACAAGAGGGTGATGAACAAGTGAACTTGCTTTATTATCCCTATGGTAAAAACATGCGGCACCACAGACCAGGACACGCACACCCGTCTATCTGTCCCGCCGTCCACTCCTCCATCTGCTTTCCGGCCGTCGATCTCGTCAGGTGAGAGAAGAGGTTCACAAATAGCAGCAAAAGTCTGTAAAGCTAAAATGTCTCATTGCATTCTGTCCAATTTTACTTGTCCTGCTCCACAACCTTCGCCTCGCTCATGTACTTGTCAATCAGATTTAGGGGCACTCCGCGTTGCATGAGTTCATAGAAGGTGAACCCCCCTGGGGGACGAGAGGAAAAACTCTCATGATATTGTTGGGAGATACGGAGGCAAATGTGAAGAAGGAAGAACAGAAAGAGGAAGGAGAGAAGAGAGAAGGGAGAAGGGAGAGCAACAGGCAGATACAGCAAAAACAAAGATGTTCACAGGGAGTCAAAAGAGAGAAGCAAGGTGGTCAGAGACACACACACGCATATATATATATATATACTGTAAACTGTACAGTACTGTCAGTACTGTACTGAGTGCAAACATTATTTTAGGTGCAGTGTGTAATATTTATAAATTTTTTTCAAAGTGTACAATTTGGGGGTCAGCTCTATGGAGGCCTCCATTTTGGATCACCATGATTTTAGTAAGAATGAACTGATGTGTTATTAGTATCGGTCCGATACCGGTCACTATTCCTGGATCAGATATCACTCACTCTCGCTCACTCATTTTCTACCGCTTTATCCACTGAGGGTCGTGGGGGGCGCTGGTGCCTAACTCCAGCTGACATAGGGCGAGAGGCTGGATCAGATATCAAACAAATGAAAATCTGAAATCCAGTACATGTTTTGGGCTGTTTATTTCTTTTTTATAGAGGAATAATATGTTACAGTTGGCTGCCGTGACGTGGTTTTATCCGTGACACAAAGACACAAACTCGTGACGGTCAAAGCAGTTGTTTTCTTTTTCCTCACTTTTCTAAACAGATGAGTTCACTGAATGGTTCAGTACTTCCTGCATGAGCGGAGCACAGACTCCGTCTGACACAGTCACTGAAGTGAAATACGGCTGAACGGCTTGTGATTGGGCTCACCATCTCCGTCTTTCAGCAGTGCTGTCGCTAAATACACCAGACTCCTCTGTTAAATATGGACATTTTACAAATGTCCTTGTTAAATGTTGCAGATTAACGCATGTTTTCAGGATTATTTTCAAGTCTTTTTAACTCATCTACAGTTCAACATTGTTCGCGCTCGTGACTCTTCCAGTGACGACGCTCACTGACCAATCGGTGGCCGGCAGTCTGTCCACGTCACATTTTAGTATCGGCTCGACTGGAACCTCCACAGAGCAGGAATTTACTATCACTAATGGAAAAGCAAAAAAACCCAAGTAGAGTCAAGCCGTTCTGTGCTGCGCTGAGCTTTGCTGGAACTGTGTAGTGGAAAAGCGCCATAAAAGGACGGTATCAGACTGATATCAGTATCAGTAGATACTTGTGTGTGTGATATCAGACACAGAAAAGTTTTTACAGTAGCCCACAATGGACAAACTAAACATTTTATTACTTACATTGGCAAGGGATATTTGGCTGCAACATGCAACCAATAAATGTTAAATTTTACACACTGTGCCTTTTAAATTATTTTGTTGTGACCCGATTCCTTACTCATTGTATATTTTTTACTATATATATACAGTAGAGTAGAATTTTGCTGATCTTTTGTTTGTTGTGAAGATGTGTTATATGTTTGTTATCTTTACAGTATTTTTTTGTGTTATGCTAATTATCATATGATGTATACCTGAAGCTTATTATAATTGAATTTATTGCTATGCATCTATAGTGTATGGCCTGTAATTATATAATATAACATATTACATATATTATCTCTGAGATAATCCAATGTATGATGTCTTTAATCAACTGCAGCAAGCATAATCCTACAATGGGGAAAAAGTGCTGTCTCCACTAATCAGGCCTTTCCAAACATGTACAATATACCTTTAATTTTGTTTGTTAGTTTGCATGTTTTATTGAGTTCATCAAAACTTTGTACACTTTTTACTCACCTTTTCTGTGGTTCAAGTTACATGACAGATAGTCTTTAAATTCACACAGTTTCAATGAAAATCACTCAAAACAGGGTTTGTTGGTTTAGGTCAGCCAGCTAAGGGTTTCTTTGGGGAGTAATTTAGCAAACAGCAGCCATGCAAATCCTGTTTTATTTCTCTGGTTCCTGTTTTCTCGGCAAGGAGAACCTGCTTCAGTGCCACCGACTGAGAATAGTGAGGTTACTAACACTGGTTGAAAGATGCATAATGAATGACATAAGCTTCATATGTCAAAACCATATGAAAGCTTACCTTTTTAAGAACATACATTCACAATTCTTGAGTTTGGACTGGGGGAGAGAGAAGAGAAAGAGGGGTTAACAAAATGTTTACATGGAGTTATATGTGTTCACCAGGGAAAACTGTTGAGTTATTACTGAACTCTTTTATATGAGGAGTTAACAGTGTGGCACGAGGGACACACTGGAATCTGTGGAGAATAGTTTAAGATGAAGACATAAAATAATACAACACGAAAACATCACAGATCTATACGTTATGTCTACTGAGGTGTGACCGGTGACAGACTGTGTGCTGATGTGGTGTGTTGTGATGATGAACAAGATGGCTGAATGGACTGGGCTGGAGAACACATAAAACACATAAACCTTTACATGTTGCAGTGATGGGGTGTCACTATGTGCACTGCACACATGTGACTGGATTATCATGATGTCATTATTTGTATCTTTTTGGAAAACGGTGACCAGGAGCCCATTGCACCAGATGTTTATAAGTTCCAACCTTGGTAATAATCTAATTACAGATTTGCAATGCATTTGGAACATTAGTTATTACTCAATATTTACACCTGGTTAATGCTAGATTTAGCCACCCATGCTACTGTCAAAGCAAATATATATATATAATATATATATTTGACCCATTTAGAGTGAAGATTAAAATAAATGTTCAGAAAATCTAAATCAAAATTCACAAATATGTATTTATGCATGCAAATATGTTTAATGTTTGGTCTCTTAAAGCTGTTGCCTCCTAGCATCCGATTTAAGTCTTTGTAGTAGTAGGTAATTAGGTAGGTAGGAATAATTTTTCCTTTTGGTGCAAACCAATTTTGTAAATTACTAGTTTGAAACTGGCCTTTACAAATGTCAGAAAGTCTTTGCTCAGAACCTTAGCAATGAATTTACAAATATCTGGTGCAACCCGGTCGAGATACTTACATGTCCATCGCCTGTATAGTCAGCCATTTGGTAGACTGAAACACACAGTTCAAACACAATGATATCCTGGTGGAGTTGGTTTCCTAAAGTTGCCTGTGCATTTTTAAACTCTTTACTCATTAATGACGACTGTAGTTGTAATTGGTTCCTTATTTCCTTTTACGCAGATGATTCAGTAAATATTGTCAAAAAGGAAATACTTTAAAATTAGATGTGAGGAACGTTGGGAAACCAGATTCTGATGCAGACAGATAACCAGGTAGGCACACAGGTCTGGCCTCCTGCTACACACTGACCTTTGACCTCCAGCTTACAGTCCACTTGGGCCTCTCCCAAATCGTTGATGGCCTTGCAGGTATATACGCCACCATCATAGGGACTGGGCTTCCTGATCTCTAGAGTACATACTCCCTGGTTGCTGAACATGCGGTATCGTGGGTCATCAACAATGATGATCTTGTTCTTCATCCACATCACTTTGGGCTGAAGGCAGACACAGAAATGTCAACTATATGAAGAGCTTAACCCAGCAGACTGATTGCAGAAAGCACTGAAATGGTGTAACCTGTTTTTTTTGGCATAAAACCAACATAGACTAAATCAGAAGTTTAGATACTAAAAAGTTCAACTAAAAATCATCAATTATATACTATACTTCTATTGTATATAGCCCAAACCAGTCGAGTCAACTCAAGTTTATTTATAAAGCTCAACATCACAAAGACAATTTGACTTAAACTATAACAATAAGATCCAAGTTTAAAAAGAACTAGACTTCTATTAAAAACACGGTGTTTATATTGTTTTTAATTTGCACACGATGAAGACAGTTAGTGCAAGAGTTCCATATTTACCTGAGTATAATGAGAGGTTTAAACAGTTACCATTTTTAACGGCTGTTCTCGCACCTACCCTCGGGTTGGCACGGACACTACAGTTGAGAGTAGTATTGTAGCCAGCGATGGCAAAAGTGTTGATCAGTGGCTGTGTGAACTTTGGTGCCTCCTTGAAGTCATGGTCGTTGTACTCGGGCATTTTCAGCTGCATGCCTGTTGGGGGAAGGGGAAAGGAATGGGGATGTGCATGATACTGACGCTGGGCGGTATCATGCGGGGAATTGTCTAAGTGATGAGGGAAAGACAATTGTTCTTTGTTTATCATCAGCTGAGACTGAGACACAAATGTTTACAGGCCTGTCAGTCATAGCCTGACCCCTGTTGTATTTTTAGGGCTGACAATACTGTTCAGATAACAGCAGTAAAAGAATTCCGTCTGTTTCAGTTTCAGTCAACAATACCAGTGTGATTTGTTCCAAAGTAAAAACTTTGGAAGCATTTTCCCCCATCAGAAATAATTAGATTTTAACAACATTGGGCAAGTACAGAAGTACCACGCAGTCATAGTAACCAAATTAACTGACAAACATATCTCACATATCTCACTCATTAACATCCACTAAGTCACACCACAGTCAGTAATATCACCTGACTGTATATATATAGTACCTTCTTTGACGATGAGGGCACTTTTCTTTGTTTGGGTGGCAGTTTCACTGAGGCCACACATATTCTCTGAGTAGATCCTGAAGAAGTACTCGTTCCCAACCACCAGTTCTGTAATGGTGATGGTGGTGCGATGGTAGTGCTCAATGCATGTGTACCACTCCTGAAAAGTAGAGTTAGGCAGATGGTGTTTATTCTGCAGAGAAGCAAAGTATAAACAGGATGCTTCTTGTGAAAGCTCATTATTAGTACCATTGTCTTCTTGTCTGCTTTTTGAATGGTGTAGCCTGTTATTGGGGCATTGCCGCTATCCTTTGGTGGTGTCCAGACCAGAGCCACATTTCCTCCCCATACATCGTCAATTGTCACGCACATGGGAGGTCCAGGCAGATCTAACAGTCAGTGAAAAGACAGTGAGCTCATAAACACATATTATCATTTTGTTTAGCAGTATTTGTAGCATCAGTAGTGAAAAATATTGTTTGTATAACCATAATTATGTTGAAGAGCATGGTCCATTTTCTCACCTACAATCTGTATGTCAAGAATAGCTGTGTCCACATGGTTTTCAACCTGCACTGTCATCTCATACTTCCCAGAGTGGTTACGTTCTGCCTTACGGATGAAGATGATGCTGTCGCACTCTGTGTTACGGATGCTGACATGGGAAGGCTCAATGGGTTTACCGTCCTTCAACCAGTTGACCTTTGGCCTGGGTTTGCCCTACACGCATCACACAGAGCAACATGGGCTCACTATTCTACACCGAGATGCAAAAGAACAATGGAGCTGGAAGATTTACCATGAATGGCACAACGAGGTTGACCGCTTCCCCAACCCTTCGAGTGTATGTCTGCTTCAAGTGTCGTGGGACACGGATCTTAGGTGGTTCTGCCGAAATGGACCAGAAGGTATGTTATAGAAGAATGTTTCTGGATCTCTTTCCAGACTTTTCAAAATAACACAACTTTGCAGCATAATACACAATACATAACAAAAACATCCGAGCTCACCAATAACCTCTTTGACCATGACAGAGTGCTGAAGGGTCCTTGGTGCACTCTCTCCAGCAGCATTTACAGCCTTGACACGAATTAAGATTTTTGACCCTGGGGTCAGGCCAGTGATGGTGTGCTTTGTTTTCTCTGTCAGCTCTTTGTTGGATGCTATCCACTCATCAGCTGTAAGAAAACAACAGTCACTTATTTAGCAGCACTAAATTCATTTACCATATTGTGAGAACTTGATTTTGAACTTGAACTTGATTTGAGCCACATGTCTCTTGTACCCAATTAAGGTCTTGTGATTGAAATGTCATGTACAAAATGTGACTACAAATGATCACAAGTGACAGAATGTTTTGTGGGTGTTACCATCTGTGGCTGCTTCACAATCACACAGTCTCAAGGGCTTGTTATTGGCTCTGTGATTCACTCACTTCCTTCTATGCAGTACTCCACCAAGTATCCGTCCAGTCCAGCAGCGCCAATAGTTTCTGGAGGGCGCCACTTTACAGTAACTGTGGTGTCGGTAACATCGTCCACAGCCAGCATAGTGGGCTCACTGGTCACAGCTGAGCGATCAGATGGGTCACAGTTTTGATAACCAGCAATTAAAGTGAAAATCAGAAATCATCCATTTTGGTAAATCACTAGCACCTGAACAAGGCTAACCCTAACCCTAACCCTCTCTCTCAGGCTGTGCAACCTATCAACCTCTCAATCAGATCTCATTAGTCCCCACTCTTACTATCTATTCTTGTATTCTGATTCATACTTCTATTGACTCAGCCCCCAAAAGAACTGCTCCCCTAAACCTTTAATCCACAGATTATTTGACAGCAGTTATAAAGACATATTTAATATCCTCTAAAGCCGTTGCATGTCTGGTGGATGTCACCGTCAGAATGCTTGGGATGGTGGCGTACGTGGAGGAACAGCTGTGTTGCTGGGGTACCAGGGTCAGATCCCACATGTGCTATCATAAGCCCACACTTTGAAATTTTGTTCATCACTAGGAGATGGTTGTTAGATAAAGTGAAGCCTTATCTGACAAACTGCCAGTAACAGGTTGAAGGCCAGAGTTTGGAGATGTTTGGATTACTCACCAAGGGGAATAAAGGCTTTGGATGGTTCACTCGGCTTGGACACACCAATGGCATTAACTGCAAAGATCCGCACTTCATATGGCACGCCTTCAATCATCTTCTTGGGTTCGAATGATGTTTCTTTGATCAGGTCAAAGTTCAATCTCATCCATCTGGAGCTCTGTTTCTTTTTTCTCTCGATGAAGTAACCTACACCAAATGATCAGAAAGCTTGACGTATAAAACTGACACTTCCATTGAAACTGTGGTAATAAGTAAGACACAATAATTACCCAATATTGGTGAACTTCCATCATATTTTGGTGGTTCCCATGTCATAGAGCACCAGTCACCGCCCACCACTGGGACCAATGGAGCTTCTGGAGGATCAGGAATGTCTGCGGGCAACACAAAATTGTACTGAGCATTTAAAAAAAAAAAGAAAATTGAAGTTCCCTTTGTGCTCTGTCGAAGCCTTTTGCGATGTCTTACCTACAACCTTGATTTTGACGCTGGCTGTAGCCTCACCAGCCTCATTCTGCAGCACTATCTTATAGTTTCCTGTGTCCTCCCTCTCTGTGACTTCAATTGTAAGACTGGTGTGATCGCCATATGTTTCAGCTCGGACACGGTGGCCTGACTCAAGAATGACCTGAGACAAAGTGACAGAAAAAACCTGTCAGTCTTAAAAGCCAAGTATAATAGAATGCTTTGTTGCTACCAGGTGACATTTTTGAAGCACAAGGCTGAGAAATATCATTTTTATTATAGTCAATGGAAAACCAGCAGTAAAGGATTCTACAATCAACCTCTAACCTTGTATTCAGATTTGGATTTGGTCTTTTGTTGGAACTTGTCTATTAATTATATTAAATTAGAGTTTAAGATTTGGACTCACTCGTTCTCCCTTCATCCACACTACTCTGGGCGCTGGTTCTCCACTGATGGGTATCTCCAAGCGAAGTTTGTTTCCTGCCACAATTGTCACAGTGTTGTCTGGGAAATTCAAGCTGTCCAAGTGCACTTTTGGAGGGTCTGTAAAAAGAATTCATGAAAAGATATGAGATTTTATGAAATTTTCCAATTGATGGGACATATTGTTTTTGTTTGTACCAATGATGTGAATTTTTGCAGAGAGGCTCTGTGAATATCCCTCAGGTACAAAAGTGTAATCTCCTGCATCATGAAGAGAGCTGGTCGCAATTTCAAGGCGGTGGATCCTAAAAAAAACGAATTGATGTAACTTATCTGGTTGAAACTGCTTTTGAATGGCAGAGTTTAACAGAGGGAGCGTACTTATTTCTGTGTATGATGTTGATGCGGTCGTTGGGCTGGATCAGCTGTCCATTCCTGTACCAGCGGCCTGGGACGTTGCCTGGATAAATCTCACAGTTCAATTTAAAGGGCTGACCCAGCATCACCGTCATATTCTGCAGGTCCTGGTAGATCTTCAGTGGTTTCACTGAGGAAGCACGTTGGTAGATCATCATAGAAGACATTATAAATACATTTTTTTTTTAAAAAAATATTCAAGCAATAGTAATATTTAAAAGAAAAGTCAAAATGCTACATACAATCAACCTGTACATGAGCCTCAGATGTGCCACCAGTGGCCATAATGGAGTATGTCCCAGTGTCCTCTCTGGAGGCGTCATCAATCACCAAGTAGTGTTTGGTTCCCTCACATTTGACTCGGTATCTGGAGCGCACTCCTGTTGGAACCTCAACACCGTTCTTCATCCTGAAGGAGGAAGCATCATTTTAAAGATTTCAGTCATCGATGCAGTGGTGTCATGTTTATACGCTGACATAATCATTCCTTCTTTTCTTCTTACCATTTGACTTGAGCACCTTCCTCTGAAACCTCACACTCAAGCTCAATCCTCTCATTCACTGTGGTCTTCACAGGCTCAATACCTTTAACTATCTTAACTGGCAACTCTGTAGAACACAGGTCACTTTGATTAGTTTGAATGTGTCAAAACAAAACTGCCAGAAACGTTTTTAATACAGGTACCTTTGACAAACAGCTCTGTGGTGCACTTCTCGTCTCCTGCAGCTACAGAATAGGCTGCGTCATCGTTCATGGTGCAGTTGTTGATGACCATAATCCTTTGTGTGCCCTTATGCTCAAATATATACCTAAACAGGAAGACCATTAGTTAAATCACCAGCCAACATTGGCTTTGCATTAGGCAAATGATTCATTATGCATTAGAAATAAATGATTTCTAATTGGAAAGACGGTGTTGAGAGAGGTCAGAAAACAGTCACAGTACTACCTACAGAAAACAATAATATTCCAACATAACATTACAAAAATGTGTATTGTTGTTCAGTACACATGCATCAAATGCACTGAAACTTGGCATTTGTCAATAAGTCAGAACTGACTGTACGAATGAACTTACTTCCTTTGACTAAAGGTCAGCAGTGGAGCCAGAGTGGGGCCACAGACAGGAAGGAGCACCATAACATTACACACAGACAGACAGACAGACAGACAGACAGACAGACAGACAGACAGAGACAGAGAGACGTCATGCCTGGAGGGGTACAGTTGCTAGTCAGCAAATGTGTTACAACAGTGAGGTCTCAAGAACAGGGTGTCCTGGAGAATAAGCCACAGGTGACCAGAACCAGAAAACAGCAATAACCTCCCAAATGGCTTTAACTTTGACTGGCTTTGAACACTATTTAAGTTTATGTGCATAATGTTAGTGTTTATATGCCGTTAGTCTGTAATCCTGAAACCTAATGAAGATATAACCATCGTTTTTTAGTCTTGTCATGACATTTTTACTAAGTAACATGGTTCGGTTCAGGTTGGCACGTTATGCAGTTACAGATTTGCATGAAAGTCAAAAGTTAAGAAACGTGCCAAAATAATCAATCTGTATTGTCTCACTTTTTGGCACCTCTAACGACAGAGAGATGTTCTTTTATTTGTCCACAATATTGGTGGACTGACATGCTGTGGCACTTTGCTGATGCAGCTGTGTATGTTTGGTCGACACACCCTGCAACAGAACCTCAAGCCATGTAAGGGTTCTAAACTCTACCGTAGCAAGCAGAACTGCACTGGTACCAGCAGCTGTTTGTTCTCCTTTCAGCTCTGTTTTGGTCTCCACCAACTCCTATAGGGACTTTACTGGCTATGTAGCTACAGAATATTTTCACATGTTCACCTTCTAGTTCTCAGTTGCTTGCGGGTTTATTAGAGCTTATTTTTCTTCTTTTTGGACACTAAAAGCTGAAAAATGAAGGAAAAGTGAGCCAAAGTGGAGTCAAAATTCTCTGTGAATTTGTGTATTTTATTTTAGCATCTGTTCTAGCATCTATTCCAAAGCCAGACGTGGTTAAAGACCTGTGAAGGAGGTACCACCTTTTTCCTGTACAGAGGAGGACATGTACAACGGTTATTGGCAACAGTTGACATCATACACTGCATTTACACCCAAATGTGGCCATTTATTACACACAGCGGTGTGAATTCAAAATGATTATAATGAAACTGTATGGAAACTGATTAGAGCCACATTAGAGTAGAGCTATTGTTATTTGTTCACTGGCATAAGCTGTCAATGGTTCACATATAAGGAGAGTGATTGATAATGTGGTGTTTACACTACAAACCTGACCTGGTCACTGTTTAGTTTTTACATACCTTCAATCTGTGTGTGGAAAGGAACATGTGAACCATTGTGCTTTTGAATGCTCACAAAATGAAAAGCACATAATACTGGAAAATCATTAAATCTCCACAAATGAATTGCATTTTGTTAAAAATAATAAAATGCCTTTCATTTGTGCTGTGTTGAAAGGAAGTAGACAAGGTCAACAGAGGAAGAGGTCACTGCGTACTTGGGAGTGGGCCTGATTTCTTGTCCGTTCTTGTACCACTTCAGGTCCACAGTGGGATCAGCCAGATCGACCACCAGGCGGATCTTTGCCCCTTTATCCACCTGGTAGGCTGGTTCAAGCTTCTTTGCAAAAGCTTAGAAAAGACAAATATTAAGTTCACAGCAAAGGGCATTGGACGTCAGTGTCAGTGTGCCTTTGTCAGAGTACCTTCACTCTTCTTCTCCTCTTTTGGGATCTTCTTCATCCTCCGCAGCAGACCTCGCAGATCTGTGATACCATACATGAAGGCAATCTTCTCGTACTCGTCTGGCCGGGCGTTCTTCAGGATCTCCCACACATCCACCTCGGGAGTGTCATCCTGTTTCGGCTCCCTAGTGGTTCCGTATGTGAA
Source organism: Brachirus orientalis (assembly GCA_016785285.1). Taxonomy (NCBI): domain Eukaryota; kingdom Metazoa; phylum Chordata; class Actinopteri; order Pleuronectiformes; family Soleidae; genus Brachirus; species Brachirus orientalis. The sequence continues at coordinate 220,729 of JAFBJR010000435.1, forward strand.
GGAACATTGTGAGGGAAGGAGTCACAGGCTGGTGATTTGCAACATGTCCTGAGGAACGGCTCACTAAACTCTGATGGAAGAGACTGCGAAAGGTAGCAGATTTCCACTTGCTTCTCAGCCACGCAAACCTTAAACTTGAACATATGTTTTTTATTTTATTTTATTCCAATAGCAATTATAAATCTATTGCTTTGAGCGTGTTCCTTAGGACATGCCACACAAAGGGATGGGCATTAGTGAGCTGTGTGACTGTGCTTTAACATTGGCTCTGGTGTCATTATGTCCACAGTGACAGGGTAGCAGCACTGTTGATACAAAACACAGATGTGTTTTCTCCTTCATCTACAGCTGATGAGGGTTAAATATGTCTGCATGTTTTCTGAAGCATGTAGAGTTTCCTGTTAACTGTTCAAACAGAGATAGGAAGCCACAAGTGTGAGATCTGTTTTGGTTTTTGAACGAGGTCGGCTGTGGAGCTACTAAATATTTTCTCATGTTCTAGTTCTCTGTTTCAGCTTCAGTTTACTCTGACCGTGTCTGGCTCTGGTTTGGGTCAGGTTCAGTCAATTCTCTACGGCTCGGTCTGATTTGGACAGATCAATGCGGCCCAAGTTACATTCTGTCCCACTCTATACGATCTGATTTTGTGATCTCTGGATTCAAACCCAGCGACAAATCATTCACAATACAATCTTTCACCAGGAGGAGCCACAGAATAGTATGTATAGGCTCTTTTCCACCATAGGAACTTTTCTCTTTACCCGAGTAATTAAAAAAACCATGACGCGTTTCCACTGAGATTACTCACTCACTCATTTTCTACCGCTTTATCCACCAAGGGTCGCAGGGGGCGCTGGTACCTATCTCCAGCTAACATAGGGCGAGAGGCGGGGTCCACTGAGATTACCCGGGTAAATATTACCCTGGTAATCACTTGACCTGGGCAAATTTAGCAGGAACTTTGGAGGTGCGGGGCTGTGTGGAACACATCTTGCAGCTGATTTCGTGTTGAGAACGTAGCAACTTTGTCGCTATATATAGTGAATTTTCAGACCCTCTATCGACTCTTTTTCAAGAAAAGAAAGATGACTAGTCTAGCATCTTTTTCTGGTGTTATTTAAGACTTTTACTCAAACTGACATGAAAAACCATATTGTTCTAAAGGTCTTTGAGGTGCAGTAGAAGCACAAACTACACAGATTACCAGGATAACTGGTAAATAACATCCTGGTAATAAAAGTTCCTGGTAATTTTGGTGGAAAAGGGGCTTATGTCTCAACATGGTGACATGTGGCCACAACAGTGACATGGGAAATTATGTGCAAAACCAGGCTTGTTTTGTACCATGTTGTTGGCAGCCACTGAACGACTTAAATGTCTCTTTTTGCTTTTATTATTCGGCCCATCCCTTTGTTTACTGTTGGTTTGAGTGATCACTTCAGAAATGCTCTGACGCTGTTAGATGATGTGTGTGACTATAGGACATGTTAGCAGAGATGTTAGGAGACATTGCTCCAGATATGAGTGTATAGATTGCATTAGTTTACATAAAGAACATTCAGTCAGTCTTTCATTGACATTTACCCAAATGTCTGAAAGATTGGAGGTGAATAGCATAAAATATTATTCAATGTTGTTGCATGTATTTCTCATCCGTTTATTTTCAGGCAATTACGAAAATAGGCCAAAATAAACATGGTGGTATTTGTCTTATATTTCTAAATTGAAATAAAACGACAATGTAGTGATAACACTATTTTACAGCATCATTTCTCAGACGCCCACGAGCACATCCTTAATGATCCAAAATGGAGATCTTTACCTCATAAAGGGTGACTTTTACAGATTCATGTAAAGAAGTCACCTCAGGCTGTTTATGATGCAAAGCCCATTTCCATCATCACTGATTGCTGACAGAGCAGTTAGGAATGCTGCCTTCAAATGAAGTGTTACCGTACTACAGAAGGCCAACACTCTTGCTCGTCCATTTCCTAAATCTACATGTCATGCTGGGGACTCTACAGGATTACATACTCACCCGCAGTAAGGTCTAATCGTTTAAAAACCTATATGGTTTTCTCTGTACTAACCTTTGATTTCTGAATATATAGGGGAGAAAAAGAGACAAGCCCAAAATAAATGTATATTTTTGGCAGCTGCCTGCATCCTTTTGTACTCACACTTATACGCTGCACTGTATCATCTCAAATATGCAAATATGCATTATGGTGTTTGTTTTGAAGCACCACAGAAGCTTTGGCATAGCACAGAGGTTTTCAAACTGCAGAAGAGGATTTTAATTATGCCACTTTGCCACAAGGTAAATAAAGTAAATATAAATAAAAAAATAAAATATTTATGTGGGCTCTACAATGTCAGACTTTGAAAACCCCTGTTGTAGCATAATTTACTGTATATGAAGACATGTGCTCGCCACTCATAACCTAACACAAATCAAATTCACAAAATATTTTAAAGAAGCAAAAGGAGCACATCCAACAATAGAGGGGAAAAAAACCAAAATCCATTGAGACTGGGATGTGATTCTCACCTATGTTTAAGGAGACCACTAAAGTCAAGCTCCCCTGCATCTTCTTGTCCTTCACTGCTGTTGTTAACAAGGAGAGATTAATAGAGATTTAATCAGTGAGGAAACACTAACTGGCACTATAAAACAATGCTAACAGAGCAACACAAAGCAAAGACTCCGATGTCAATCAGTGCGTTAGCTGTGTGCTAACATGATTGGTGCTTACACAAAGTCCCCCTTTTTGCCTTTTCAGAATAAAAGCTTGACATGAGGTGGTTTGTGTAAGATGTATCAGGAAATGTCCCATGAATTAATGCCACAATGTTGACTTTACTGAGCAGCAACATTGTGATAATGAGACTGTGATGCTTTGTGTTGCCTTCCATTGTTTGTCAGGAGATTTAAAATGTAAGTGTTGGCCTTTAATTGCACATGGAGTCAGCTGTTGATTGTAATTACCTTTATGAAAGGTTAATGACATAATTACAACCAAAAAAATGTTCATTGTTCTTCTTTTCACTATGTTTCAGGTCTATTCATGAGTACTGATAGATTGTTAGATATAATTTATTCTAATGTTGTTCAGCTGCAAAGGAAATATTGTATACAAAATGGCTGCTCTCGACTTTGTCCAAATCAGCATGTCTTGCAGTCAAATCGCATTCTTTTTTATTACCTTCTTTTGAATGCTGATCGAATATCAATATTCTGTGAGACTTGTCCAACCTCTGTAAGACAGCAACAACAACACACATACTGGTTTGCATTCTGTGCTGTTTTATGCTGAGGTTGATCTAATGAACACTGGAGCTTTGCCAAACCTGTAACTTCCAAGTCAAAGGAACAGCTGTCAAACTTGTCCTTGTAGTTGACTTCACACCTGTAATTCCCAGCATAGTTTTCTTTAGCCTTGATAATGTGCATCTCAAAAGTGTGGACCTGCCAGGGTGGGGTGGGATGGGGGGGTGACACAAAAGAGTTAATAACAACATTTAAACGAGGTATGGTGCTCACAAACTCATGAATGAATGTTGGATGGATGTGTGCCCTGCTGCACCGTACCTTAGTTACTCGGTCAAAGGTCTCTTTCAGCTGTAAGTGCTTCCCAGTTTTGCTGGCCAGATCCATCCATTTTCCTTTAAACCACTTGACGGTGGGTTTGCGGAGAAGATCTTTGGCCTCCACCTTGGCAACAAAGGTGATGTCTCCACCTTTGGGCACAGAAAGTACAATATGAATAATCAGTCATTTAAGCCACATTAATAACTAGAGTAGAAAATGCATTCATAATAATAAGTATGCAGTTTAAGTCTACATATTTCTATATCCATATATACTGTAGGTGTGGTATCCAGGTATGTAGCAGGTATAACATTCACATTTTGATTATGTATATTATTGGCCGCCATGACCATCCATAAATGGGTTTTGTGAGTTCAAGATTCTTGAACTTCTTGAGTTCTTGAGTTATCACATTCACAAATATTTTGTATTTTTAAGGCATCCTTTAGTATCCTTTACTGTTGACTTTTAACCACGAAAATCCAATCAGGTCACCATCAAATCCAAGTGAATGTTTGTGCCAAATTTGAAAGGATTCCTTTAAGATATTCTTGAGATATAGCATTGAAAGTTAATTCAATTCCTCCAATTCCTCCATTCATGATTGTTGTAGTCTTTTATGACCAGCTTTATTGTGGACATGAAGTCGACTTACTGACTTAATGGTTTCTACTGTTGCATTATATTTTAATGTTTCACATCGTCACAAAACCTTGACACCAATTCAAACTCTCCAGGAAGAGTTACCAAGGCTGCTTTTAGGCACGTCTGACATATCCGTGAGTAGAATTGTCTCTGTAGTTTCCTTTCAAATTTATTTATTTAATAGCTATTATTTGTACCATGACTCACCAACGGGGATGGAGCCACTTTGAGGTTTCTCAATCAGCAGTATGGACAGTGGTGGAGTGTCGACGGGCTTGTCCAGTTCCTCTGGAGTCTGGCCCTCTCCCAGAGACCACACTGGACATTCAGGAAAAACAATATGACACACTATATGACACACTTATCTACTGTACATCACCACTATGTAAGAATATAGTATTAAGGAATTCATAACACCCACCTTCCACATTCCATCTTAAAGTTTAGAGCAGAGGTACAAAGACAAACAGAAAGACTAAAAGACGCACATTTTTTCACTTTCAACCTTCACACCACATACAGCAGCACATTTGAAGCTGTTTGCAACATGGAAAGCATGTAACAGACAATATGAAATGCAGAAAGGCTGCATCCTTTCCTCAGCAGGCCACGTTTTTGGGACATTTTTAGTAAACTCAGATGTATAATGAAAACCAATAATATTCCTGATGTTCTGTGCGATCCTGGAGGTGTGGATGTGGACGTTTAACTTTCCAAAAGCTTCATCAGAGTACAGAAGTAAAACACACTCTTCAGACTACCTGGAACGCTGCTGAGCAAGGACTGATTTGACCAGATGTGTAGGGAAAAGGAAACTTCTCTTAAAATTCCACTTCAGGTGGATGAAAAAGAGGTGGACACATTTCTTACATTTCGACTGTCACTTTATTACCTGAGTCCTTTCTCCCCCTGGTTGACTCAGAGACGCTATCATCTGAACAAAGACAGAAAGAAATTTACAGCATATTGTAAGGAATAGTACTCTAAAGTCCACTGAAGCAAGCACACACTCACCAGCAAGCGATTAAAGACTTCCAAGCTTAGGCCCGAGGAATTCTGAATCACAAGTCGACAAGAAATGTTTCTATGCTCTATTTGAGTTCAGATTCAATTTTTGGATATTGATTGAACAATGATTGGTGACTTAGATGTGGCTGACCAGAATTCCAAATGTATTCACATAAATGGAAATTTATGTGTACAGAAAACAAAAACACAAAATATGTATACTAATTTAAATGAAAAGGAAAAGAATGGCAACAGTCAATTAATGGGTGTAGATTAATATGTTAGAAAGGAAAAGTTGAACACCCGTCAGGTCCTTGTGCTGAAAAACTAAATTCTACACACACCACAACATCGATTTTTCCACAGTGTGTTCAGACAGTGGGTCATTTGGATTTAGAGTGAGCAACTGGTTGTTTGGCACTAAAATGGTGGTAGGATTTAACAGAGGGCTCTTACTAGGCAGATCAACAGAGACTTTCTTGTGTGAACTGGCATCCTCTGTGAAGAAAGCACAGTTATCATTGGAATTAATGAAGATAAACTGTGTCAGAACTAGTGACATCTAATGGTGAAAGTGCATGTTGTAACAAAAGGAGAACTCCTCTGTTCACCCCTCCATTTCCCGAGCTTGTTGGGAAAATAGTGTGGCCTTTGCATACCCGAATGTCCATGTTTGTTTAGTGAGTTTTTACGTTGGAAGACAAAAATGTAAATACATGGTAGAGCAAGATATAGCTTTGTAAAAGTCTTATTCGACTACAAAAAACAAACAATTATGGGTGGTACACTATAGTATGTGTCTGCCAATAAATCCGAAATATAACACACTTGACCCTTTATGTGATCATGTAATAAATCATCGAAAATGTTTAACAGGATCAAAATAAAAAGGTCAATGTATCTACATTAGAAAAAGGAATGTCTCTGTTAGCAACGTTTTTCTTATGACATGATCTGTTTTCTTCAAGTAGCTAGGGAGAGAGAGAAAAGGGCAGATTAATACCCATGAGGACAATATTTTAATTTTCACTGGTCACAAACTGTCCTGGGACAGACACATAAACACAATCTGAAATTTAATAGTGTTTGCTTTTAATAAACACACAAGCTTTTTCAATTGTTAAACTAATGTGCATTAATAGGCATAAATGCATCAAAACCATCCATGTATTGTCATATTAATACCGTTTATTTGAGACATGTAAATAAAGATTGGCATGCTTCTTTTTGACTCTAACATATGTATGAATACTTCCAACATTTCAGCTAAAACATGAAAACGGACTTTCATGCTGCCACATAAAACATTCTGGAGCTTGTGAATACTTTATCGCACATCTCAAATTTCACAAAGCACTTCCAAAATGATGGGCATTGATTGGAGCTCATCTTATGCTTAGCGCTCCACTGCCATTGCAACCGTCCTCAGAGAGTGATATAAAGTGGAATAAATTAGGAAGTAGTAGGGTTGTTAAGGGTACCAACCTGTTTGGGGTGTTGGGGATTGGGTAGTGGCTGTCACAGCATCATCATCTGCAATAAAGTTGTCATTGACAAATAGACCCACCTATCACAAAGCTCCAAATCCATCAGTGGCAGGCCATCAAGACACAAGACTGGCAGGCCAAGAAGGTCAGCGATCACATGCGAGACAGGACTTTGAGTGGACCATGACATGCAGCGTTTGGACAAAACAAATTACAATGTACCAAAAGTATTTTCTGACTATTTGACTTGTGGCCATGACATAGTGTCAGAATAGATAAGTGCTAATTGGTCAAAGCTTCTCAAGCTGCCATAGCAAAAGCACAATTGTTCTAGTTCTGCCTTGAATCATGACAAGCAAACGGTAAAAAAGTAGGAGACTGAACTTGTGCAACGTGGACCGCGTTCAGACATGGCGTTAACATCTGTCCTGAGTGATGCAAACATGTGCACATCATGTAAAATTCCTATGTAAATACTCCTAATCTGTCCCAAACACATCCTCATTAAACAACAACAAAAACACATATTTGGATTGGCAGTTGGAGGACACGTTGCCAGGCCAGGTGCAAGGATATTTGATGAGGTCCAAGCAATGCTTGGCTCCAGCCAGTGAGAGCCAAGTCCTAGCATCCTTTGCAGGGAAAGTAGAAGTTATTTATGAGCTTTCTGTTGTCGTAGGATTAAAAAGGGGTTTTGCAGCACTTTTGCAAAGCTGCTGAGCCATGTAGAAGAATTTTCAGGATTTATTTAAGTTGTGACTGATTTGCTGGAGGGATAATAACGTGCATTTAAACAAGGAGAGACCTGGGAGTGGTTTGTATTTAGATAGAATACTTACCAGCCGGTGGGGGAGAGCAAGGGCTCTCTTCCTTTACAGCGGAGTTAGTGGACTGTGTTGGCTCTTTTGCCCGAGTCTCACCAGGCTGTGGTTGGTTTGAGCCATTCTCAGTGGTGGAACTGTGTTCTGGAGCTGCCACGGCCTGTAACGGCTCAGGCTCTGATGGCTCTGGTTTCTCCCCAATAGTCTCTACTGGCTCTTTCACCTCTGCTACCACCTCTGTACAGCAGACAAAGCACCAGGCTGGAGCAGCAAGCATCGAGCACAAACACAGGCAAGACAATGCCTTGCAGGAAAATGCCTGCTCAAATGAGGTAGACATAATGACCAGAAAGCCACAATTCTCAAAATGCAGTAATTTGTTCAAACCAATGTACCAAAAATACCAAAAAATACTGGTAATAAAATATTTTAATAAAATATGTTACTCCATGATGTTGATGTCAATGGGGTGTCTTTCTGGTCTTTACTGGATCAAAGAGGGTTGGATTTACTGACTAATAGAAAATTCCCTAATATACTATTACTTAATTAAAGCTGCTGCAATTAAAATCAAAACAGCAAAATAAGAAAATGTAATAATTATCAATTTGCCAATGATTTCCCATATTGAGTGATTAAGTGAAACCAACAGCTCATAAGCCAAAGATAGTTATTCATTATCATCGATGACCAAGAAAAACAGAAGACACATTTCTCATCAAAATAGACAAATCTCCATCAATCTTTTACTCTGTTTTATCACTGTTAGTACTCCATATTTTCATTTGACTTGGTGGAACAGTCAATAAATCCCAACTTCCTCAGTCCCTTCACGGTCTAAACTCACACAAACACATTAGAAGCAACACACAGCAGCAGTTAGAACAGCAAAAACACCCAAGGCAGGCTCATATGCTGTCGAGCAGTGCAGGTATATGTGCACAGTGAGAGGGGTGGCATACTTAGAAAAAACCCAGTGATCTTTTTCCGTGAACATAAAGGTGTATTTAATCATACCTTCACAAGAAAAGTGCAGTTTCAGGCCTCTCAGCGTGAATTAAGTACAAAAAACCGTGATGAAACACTCCAAACAAACAAGTGATGTGAGTGTGATTTGTGTGATTTGTGATTTGTGTGGGGGGGTCCATCACGGCTTACCCACCTGGTGGTGGAGAAACCTCCAAGGTAATCTCAGGTGCGGGTGGAGCACCGTTACTGTCTGGGGCAACACTTTCTGAGCGTGTGACAAATATAGTGGTGGATGGAAGAGCTGCTTTATATAAGCACAAAGCTTCAGCTTCTACGCTGCGTCTCTCAGTCTCACAGACAAACACAGAATCACACACCAACTGACATAGAAACGCACAAAAGTGGACAAAACACATCTTCATTTACATCCACCCACCTGCCTTCCTGTAGGCATTCACAACATATCACAGTGTACGGAACCATATTCGTTTTGGACCATTCTTACACTATATTAGCTATATTTATACTCTCCTGTCTGGAGTCTGGTCATGGTACAGTCGGGTCAACAGCATATTGTTGACTATTCTACTGTGCAGAATGTGCTGTTAATATTTGAAGATTAGGTTGAATTAGAGGTTTTGCGTAGAAATCATTGTTATTTGGAACTGATGTGCAGATCATTAAACAAACTGAGTTAAAATTGTATCATACCATTCAGTGGTTTTTTGTTAACTGTTGTTCATTGTATCAACTTTTTAAATGCCATGCTTTGTCAAGCAGTTCTGTATGGTCATTCTGCTTTATTATTATTATATTGTGTATGCTTGTCTTTGCAACTTATTTCATTTACTCTGACCAGTATTGAGCAGTTACGCATTATGAGTGTAAAAGACATTACAGACAGTAGTCTTTTATTGATAATGACTTATTATTAAATAATTAAACCACCATTAAGATCTGAATAGCATCGTTGGATCACTCTTAAGAGTTTATTTATGCAGTCTTTTTAGTCTAACCCTAAAAAGCCAACCATGTTGGAACCTCAAGACGCTGCAGCTCCAAGGTCAAATAGCACAGCACCTTGGTCACAGTGGAAGGTGGGATGGGTGGGTTGGGTGGGTTGGGTGGGGGGGGCATCAGCTGAATCAACAAGGAAAGATCAGCTGAGTGGCGAGAGGAATGTTAACGTTGCTGTCCACTCGGTTGCCACCACATGGCAGCACGTCCATACTGCCCACTATTGGCTCCACATTTACACTCCTGTGTGTCTGCGTTTGCACATTCACGCCACATTGCGATTGTTACATTTCACCCAAAGATGTGATCAGTTTTGAGTTGTGTCTGTGCAAACAATTGGACACAGGTATTTTCAACCAGCTCGTCTGTCTGTCCTGTAAAATGATCTGTATGTTTGAGTAACCTATTGGTAATTTTATGCCAGGGTATAATCTGCTAGACAATGAGTTGACAGGTAGAGATTAGATGTGTATTGACAGTCACTTACCTGGCTGGCCATTGGGCATCTCATCTAAAGAGAGAGAGAGATCTGAGTCAAACAGGACATCAAGATCTTTTGTCATGTGGCTCTAATGTGATCAACAAAAAAACACTTTAAAAAGTCCTTCCCTTTGTGCGGCTTTATTGATTCAGCACTAATCCTTTAGATAACTGGCTCTTCAGGCCTGTGTAGTCTTAACTCATTGTGCAGGACGCCCCATGACACGCCATTTGTTTGACCTCTGCCTTGTCTAGACTTATGAAATTACTGTTTGGCTGGGAGACACTCAGTACAGGGCCTCAGCAGATCAAAGCATCCATACAGTCTTTGGCACGCAATGACCGGGTTAGAAGATTTAACCTCTTTTGTTATTAGTGGGTTAATGGCACATGGAGCATCCAGAGGTTGTCCTGAAACACATGGGACCTTCAGACATTAATGCAAGGTGGGAAAACAGACATGACTTTGGGCCCTACATGTGTAATTGCTGTAGTTCAGAGATTCCCAACTCCCAGACCTAGGACTGGTTCTGGGCTTTGGACCTATAGAAAGAAATCCTACTAAGGTACTTCAAACTGTTCGGTTGAACTCCAGTCCTTAGACCACAAACATTTGAAAATCAGTAGTTGCTTTGAAGATCGGTTTGCTTTGAAAATTCCCCATGGGTCTTTATTTTCAGACTGCTGGTGAAGTCACAGTATTGGTGAACAAGTGCATCAATGTTGAAGGACACTACACTTGAGGACAAAATTATTATCCTCCTATGAAAATGTCATTGTTTTAAAAGCATTTCTGTTAAACAGAGCAAAGAATTTTTAACACAGCTTTTTCAAACATCCTACTTTTATTTTGGATGCTTCCATTTGTGACTTTGCACACAGAAATGAAATGATTCCACAAAAACCAAAAACTACCAGGGTCAACATGATTGTCCCCCTGATGCTAACAGTCACTGGTGTCTCCTTGTTGCTGGATAACAGCCTGCAGTGGTTTGTTGTAGTTTTCAACAAGTCTCTGACTCGTCTCCTGAGGAATCCCAGCCCATTCTTCTTTGGCAAATCTCTCCAGCTCCTCCACATTTGATGGCCTTCTGGCATGGACCTTGGTCTTCACTTCAATGGGATTTAAGTCAGGACTTTGTGCAGGCCAGTCACTAACGTTCACTCTGGTCTT
>JAFBJR010000435.1:233585-264324 GCA_016785285.1 Brachirus orientalis
GGGGGGGGGGGGGGGGGGGGGGGGGGGGGGGGGGGGGGGGGGGGGGGGGGGGGGGGGGGGGTAGGTGGCAGTGAAGGGAGATGGCAGGGAACAAGGGATGGGGATTAAAAGTGCACTCATTCTGAACTATTCCAGGGACAAGAATCCTGGTCCCAAGAGATCTCCAAGCCACTCAGCCAGTTCGTCATCTCTGGTTCGGACTTTTAAAGGCTAGAGAGTGGGGCGTCTAAAACAACAGTGCTGGCTTCCTCCTCTTCAGCTGTTCAGACTTAAAGAACAATACTTTTCTACCCTCATATATCTGCTTCTCTGGGCTGTGCAGCTATTTCTGGGTTTGTGTTTGCAGCAGGCTGGAATCTGTTGCTTCTATTTCTCTCTAGCTTTGTCTCAGAGGGGATCAGAGATGTTTATGTACTCTCATCACACAATGGTACAGAGGCTTGGCTGGTTTCTTCTGGCTGTTACAATTGCTACAACACAAGGCATAAAACAGGATTTTTGAGCTGTTTGTTCCAGAAAATGTCATTAAAAATGAATTTGCCTTAAAAAAGTAATCTCAGCTCTTTAAAAGACAGGGCAGATTCAATCTTTTTCAGCTGGATCTTTAACCCTTGATTGGTCAGAACTCTAAGAACTCACCAAAAAAAAAACAACAATTGTTTGAAGATTAAAGGAAGAAAGGAACAAATGAGAATTTACCAGGATGATCAGAGAAGATATCACTTGTACAAACAAGTCTACTGTATGTGCAAAAATTGATGTGTTAGGTAGATTTACAGATTTATCAAAACTAAAATGTTACATTTTCTCTACATGGGCATGTCTGGCTCCGCAGCAGAAAACCCACCCCCCAAAATAAAACAAAACTGAGGTAATGCTAATGAGGCGGGTGGGAGTAATACCATATCGTAATGACAGACGACTGACAAGAGCAGATTAAACAGGACTGTTGATGGACATGATGATGCAGATGAGTGGCGGTATGGTGTGGAGAACATGAGGGCGGGGCCAGGGATGAGATAAGATGATGTGTGTGGTCAAATATAGACTGGAATTATGGGTGGAGATCTGGTGCGAGGCGTCTACACTGGCCATACAACAATCACTTTATTATTCATCCTCATGAGACCCAACCTTTGCTCAGTCTGTCCTAATTGCATCATCCTTCATGGATGTTCACTGGTGTCCGACCCCCCACTCATTAACATTCCTCCACTGTGCTGCATCATCATCGTGCCTCTCTCCTGTTGCAACGCCCAGAACAATCAGGTCTGGCAACACCAGAGCAACAATAGTATCTGCACATGAATCTCAAATCTTCTGTTGGAAACACACATACATCAGTAAGACAACACCACTGCCAAAGTCACGTTGAGGATTCGTGTGAACGAGCTGGAAGACCAGCCATGAAGTGACCGAGCTCCCTGCAGTAAGATGATGGACGTGATAGGACAAGTCAAAACTGTGTTTGCAGCTGTCAGACCTCACTGGATCAGTCAAAACATGCAGCACACTAGGTCTGTTCACTGCAGGGGACATGCTGAGTCCATCTTCTCGGTCAACACTCCTACCTTTCTTTGTGGGCTCTGGCATCTTGAGCCGTGTCCAAAGAAAAGCGTCAGGAAGTCAAAAGGTGCGGGTCAGTAGACACCTTCAGTGAGCCGCGACTCTTGTGGCAGGACACGTTCAGTTTGGGAGTCCGCTGAGTCCAAGAGGGAGAGACAGAGTTAGAGATTGTGATGATAAGGATGGGAGAGTGGCAGGAAAAACCTCTGGGACCCCACAGGCCACAGTGATGGGAGGCGAGGAGGGCGCGGGGATACGCTTTGGAAATCTCAGTGGGGGAGGAGAGAGGACCAGTGACAGATATGGGGGGGACAGGCTTTCAGGCCTTATATAGCAAGGTGGCATGCTCCTCCCCATTAGAATTAACAGTAGTGCTCTGTCTTACAGTGTCTGCAGCATCACTGTCCCCTGCCCACCGGCTGCAGTGCCAGCTTTGTAGAAAAGAGGCAACAGCAAGTCATCATTTTTATACATTGGCTGTAAAACAACTGCCATTTCATCTTTACTCATGAGGGTAAAGAAATATGATGTTTTTCCCGTCCAATCCAATGAAAAGACCAACCTAAGAATGTGATTCCGCAGCCTGTTGAGGGCAATTTGGCAACGCAAAGCACTGGAAGCTCATCAGACATGGCACACATTCCCGTTGGATGTCTTTGTAACATGGACCCTCGTATTCTGACCGGTTACTTTTCAAAGGTTGTAGGAAAAAAAGATAAAGCAGCTGTCACCAAGAGAAGTTTCCAGAATCATGTCTCACATTATTGTGAAGTGCTGTGCAGATTTATTTTGGTCATCTGATCTATGATTCAAACACAGATGCAATGGTGTATCAATGGTGTATCACTACTAAATGATGGCTTGTGTACATGCTGTTTTGATTTTTAGAAATGGCTGAATTATTCAAATAAATGCTATGCACTGTAGTTTTCATCACTTAATCAAGTAAATCATGTATTGGGGGACTATTTGTGGCTGCAGATTTAGTGTCCTACCAAGTATTTAAAGCTGCAGGATGGTGTGTGTGTGGGATCAACTTAAAAATAAACCGCCTGCATCCATTGTGCAGCCTAGAGTTCTGTACTTCTACATCGTATTTGGAGTAAGTGGCACAAACAGGTTTTGTTGTGAATTTGTCTATTGTTTCTTGAAAATAACTACATTTGTTGCCAGTTTGTCCAGATGAGTTGTGCGGCTGCCAGTGGTGACAATTTTGACTATTGTTTTTATTGTTATTATTATTTGTTAATGCACTACAGAAGTAGGTGGAGGGAGTGGACGTGGAAATCAGGTGGTGGGACATAAAAGGACAAAGTGTCGTCATTGTCACAGGTCTGAGGCTGATGTAATACTTTCCGACAATCCTGTGTTATGGTCAGGCGATATATACAACATGGTCAGAGAATCTTTGGATTTCTCTCATAAGAGAAAAGACTGAGATGACATGCATGGCACTGATGCCAGATGCCAGATATCAGTTTAATCTGGGATGAAGGCTGTCCAACAACAGCAGGCTTTCGGAGTTGGCAGAGAAATAGAGGGGAGATGCCTGGTTGGTGGTTTTGTAGCCTATACTTAGAAGCTTCCATAAACCCTGACATTTGATGTGTGTATCTGACATGAAAAGGGGCTTTCATTGTGTATTGTGTCATTGAATTTGCTACTTTTGGGCCTAATTAATCCTTTTAGCACATCCAACAGCAAAGCAGTAAAGTTCAAACAAAGAAGACCCACACACTGAAGTGCAGAGAGCAGAGAATGTAAAAATATCAGCACTTGAAAATGTTAATGATCTAAATGTGGAAGTGAATTTAAAGCAGGCACGATTAGTTCTTTAGGCAACCCAGCAGGACAGCTCTATTTTCAGTCCATTTCTACTGTCTGAGAGCAGAAACATACCATTGTTACTCAGGACAAGCATGTGGGAAGATCCTTGACACTGTAAATACACATATAATCCAAGCTGCCGCATGAAATTTAACGTGGAAACCTGTCAATAAGAACGTACACTTTCCTTAAAAGACGGTTTTCATCATTTAGTGTCAAAGTATGTGGCCTTTCTTGGTAACCAGACACCTGTAGCTCAGTTAGCCCATTTATAACTTAGTGGGCTCCAGCAGTAAATACTAGGATTAAGGAAATATCATGCAGGTCCACTACAAAGACCGCAAAACCATTTGGTACTGCCCGGGACAGCAGAGAGTTCACATCACAGAGGCGGTTTAGCCATGAGGTCAGGCCTCACAGGGGGGGGAGGGAAACTAAAAAAGACTCTTGAAGCAGTGAGATGGACGACACTGACACCCTCTGGTGTCCAACAGTCATCAAAAACCAACACATACCGGACAACATACATGTTGAGCAGTAAACAGTACCAGCACTTCTCACCAGATGTCCAACTCTGTTTCCATTTTCTGTCCAATTTAATATTAAAATGCCTCAGACTAATCATTTCTCAGGGTGCGTGACGTTCATGTCCAGAGTCTAGTGTTTGGTTGTCCAGGGTTTTTATTTTTATCATTAAACTAGAACAATATTTATTAGGCAGATGATCTGCTGTGGCGCCCCCTAAAGGGAGAAGCCAGAAGAAGAAGAATATCATTTAAAAGTGTTTAAAATATTTCATTAATTAGCTTAATGTTTAGAGGACAGCATAATAAAAGGACACCAAATAAACTGGGCTGTGTGAATGTAAATGTATGAGTTTTATTATATCATAATTTAGTGTCTGATGATTTAGTAATACAAACATTATTGAATTATTGCAGGTTTTGTTTAAATGTTCAGGAACAGAAAGTATTTTTGACAAACTATAATTAGACAGTTTAAGCTTTTAAAATGATTTCAAATTTAGATGCTGAAATTGTGTTGGAGCAGAGATCCAGTATGTATATATAGTGTTTGTATATAAAATAAAATCTTTACATGTGAGGATACAAGTAATGATAGAGCAGAACCAAACAGAGAAACTAATACAAAACTACAAACCTCAGTTCTTTATTCATTCACTTCTTCTTCTTTTAAATCTATTTATGTATTCAGTTATTTTTGATGCACATGAACGAACATCATTGTTTAACGTCAACAACAGATAATAACAGTTTACGCTGTATTTCATTTAGCTTTAGCTTCCTCACAAACCTTTTTTAATGTTAATTTCTTTAATGTCACCTCATTCATATCACTCAGTCGATTCACTTATAATAATCTTGGATTTTTGAATGTACGGGATTTCATTTTTTTATGCACAGATTTTCAATTTTCTAGTCAATTCCTAGTTATTCTGTTTGCACAATATCAAGACAGAACAGCCTCCTAATTTCACTGCATGGTTTACTCTGATTATTTATACATGTGACAAATATAAAAATACAATCCCCTTTCAGAGATTAAATCCTGAAATCATTTTTGCCGAGTGACCACAAATCACCACCTCTCACAACAGCAACATTTATTTATTTTGTATTATTTACACCTGTAGCTGTCCAGAAATGAATAACAATGAGAAAAGAGAAGTTTCGACATAGAAAATGAGCTAATAAAAATAACATATTTAGAGTTTTTTGATGCGATGATGTGAGGAAAACCAAAATCTACACGTTTACTTGATGGAAGCTCTGCAGTGACATAAGCGTGTCCAGGCTGAACTGGTAGGTGAGCTTCTTCTTCACCTTGAAGATCTCTCCTGACCTGGCGTAGTTCCTGAGGGCCCGGGACATCTTCTGGTAGGTCATGGGCCTCTTGTTGCCTTTTCTCTGGCCCCACAGCGCCGCCACCTGGTCCTTGTTCGTGGAGGAGAAACGGAAAACGCCGGTGGCTGCCGGTACCCAGGACACACAGTGGGCCATGTTTGGATCCTCCAGCATCTCAAAGAGAAAGTGAAAGAGTCGCACCTTTCTTCCTGCAGCCAGTGAGGAAGCAGACTTTGAATACCACAGCTGCTGTGCCACAGTTACAGTTAATCATTTCCTCAAATATAGCAATTCCCCGAAAATCTCTTCACTGTTGACAAACCATTTAATGGAGGTGCTGAAGCTGTAAATGTTGTGGTTATCTGATAGATATGTAAAAACTGCTTCTGAGCTAAGCCATGCACACCTCAATTGTTGTTACGGTAAAGGGAAGGTCTCTTATTTGCTCTCTTGGTATTGTTTCCCTCAGGCTATTAGTAACAGGGTAATAACAGTATTTAGTGACCAGAAAAAGGAGAACTCACCACTCCCTGTTGCCGTGGCCTTGTGTTTGGTGGTTGGTCTTGTTGATACAAAGTTTGGCAGTGGCCCATGCTCGGATAGTGTTGCTGTTGTGTCTTTGCCGAGGGTTGGTGGGGCTTCGAGTGCCAACAAGTGAGGTTCAGACTTGACATATAAGCAAATGAAAATGGAGCAGGGCATCAAACTTCATATCACCTAATATTGAAAATATCAATTTTTGCTATTGTGTTTTTTTAATCAAACACATATCATTCCCTCATATAAACAATTAACACAGTCTGAATCTGTCGTATGGAAACAGCGTGTCAGTGCTTACCGGTGGCTCATAGCACGTCCAGTCATGTTCACATGAGGCCTCATCCACGGGTGCAGTGTTGTACAGCTTATCCTCTGTAAAGAAAAAAAATCAAATAAAAAGTAAAAGCCAAAAGGTTTCTCAAAGAAGAAGAGTCTTTCAGGATTTTCAAATGACTTGTAGACCTTCCTCGTACCATTTCCTGTGGCATTTTGTCTGTAGTACTCCTCCAGAAACTCTAAGATCACCTCAAAGTCAGACTGAGTCTCCTGGAAAGAAGTATGATCAAGATAAATTATCAAAAAAACCAGCCCTGAACACAGTGTCAGTGTCTGTAGATGAGGACGCTCCTCGGAGTAAGTCGGATCTTTACCATCAGAGATGAGCTTGGCTCTCATGCAGTGTTGGAGTCCTTGCAGTTTGGAAGAATTTCACAACAGTGACGCTGAAATGCCGGAGAACCTGGACTCTTATTGTACCCCCTACAGGAACGGGGCTCTCTGCATAACGCTGCACGTTTTCTACGCTTCTCACAGGAACAATGACCACCATCCCAAACAGCCCCAACACCAGTCAACCCGTCAACAAAGCCTCCCAGCGCTGACCACATCCTCCCCGCTGAAGCAGATAAGAGCTGGCCTGGAGGCGCAGCGCGCTCTTTTCAGGAAAAACACACTTGCTGCCATATTTTTCCTCTCAGGATGTGTCTTAATTTTGTGTTCTGAGCTCTGCCTGTTGTAATATTTCACTCCACTAGTGAAAGTGCCAAATTTTACAGCACTGTCCTTTTTTTTAATTATATTGTTAACTGTGTGTAAATGCCGTTTATTGTTTTTATTATTGTATTATTTTATGATTTTTATTATTGTACTATTATTTATTGTAAGACAAAGCACACAAATAATGATTTCAGCAAATTATGACAAAAAGGAATATTTGATAACAATGACTTTTTTACACAAGAAATATAAAGTTTAAAAAGGAAATATAAAAGAAATATTAACATGTGATATAAAATGCTGCCATAGATAAATTATGTTACATATAAAGTAACATTATGACAATAATGCAACATAAAAAAAGACATAATAAAAAATATTGACATTTTTGAAATTTACTGCAAAGGCCCTTTATTAGAAATGATAGGATAAATTATAAATATAACTACTGCAAGAAATGCTTATTATTTTAATTTTAGTTCATTGCCAGTGCTTGTAACGGAAACAAAACAAAATACAGAATTAAAACAAATGTACATTTTGTCAATCATCTTAAAAGACCCATAAATCAGTGAATTTATTAAACGGTGAACCTGCAACTGTACTCCAGTTGTGGTATATTGAATACAGCTGAGTTAAACCTAAAAGAATGACTCTTTTGTTGAATTAAAGTGTCCAAGTGATTAAAATAGTTTTTCTTTGCAGTTAGATGCAGGCCATGGTCGTGTAAATGATCCCTTTGCATTCTGCAGCTCAGAGTTTGGTGGTGCTGTGTGAGGTGAAGCTGGAGGCCAGATCGTAGTCCTGCAGATGGTAGTGTCCGTACCAGCTGTGCCAGTCGGCCGCCGCAGAGCTGCTGAAGTAGTTCTGGTCAGCCTGGTTCTGGTTGTGCTGGGTGTGGACCTCCTCCTGTGCAGAGTGGCAGGGGAGGTGCAGGGACACCTGGGTGGAGCCCAGCCTGTGCAGGATGTCCGGGTTGAACTGGTAGGTGAGTTTGCGGCGCACTTTGATGATCTCACCCGTGCGGCTGTAGTTTCTCAGAGCTCTTGCCATCTTCTGGTACGTCATGGTCTTGCGGTTGCCTTTTCGCTGGCCCCAGCACTCGGCCAGCTTCTCCTTGTTCTTGGAGACGAAGTGGAAGGTGCCGCTGCCGCTGTCCGTCCACTGGATCGAGTCGCCCATGTTGGGGTCATTCAGAGCTTCATGGAGGTATTCGTAAAGTCTGAGCTTCTTTCGACCTAAGGACAGTGGACGGATTAGGATTACAATGTTATTTACAGTATGGATGAAATTTTTTATCACACATTATTCACACTGGAAGCATGTGCTTTGGTCAGATGAGTCCAAACCAGAGCTCTTTGTCCACAGAGACATTGTTTATGTTTGGAGACAGAAGACAGAGGCGTATAAGCCAAAGAACAGCGTCCCCACAGTGAAACACGGTGGTGTGAGGATTATGCTGTGGGGATTATGCTGTGAGGATTATGCTGTGGGGATCCTTCAGTGAGTCTGGAACTGGGAATCTCATCAAGGTGGAAGGAATCATGAAGAAACAAGGAGATGTGAAGATTTGGAAAGAAAACCTGAAGCAGTCAGCAGCAAAACTGGGTCTGGGTTGTCGAACTTTGTGTCTTCCAACACGACAATGACGAGCCAAAACATACGTGGCTCCTGGTGAAGAACGACCTCCAGAAGACCAGAGTGAACGTTAGTGACTGGCCTGCACAAAGTCCTGACTTAAATCCCATTGAAGTGAAGACCAAGGTCCATGCCAGAAGGCCATCAAATGTGGAGGAGCTGGAGAGATTTGCCAAAGAAGAATGGGCTGGGATTCGTCAGGAGACGAGTCAGAGACTTGTTGAAAACTACAACAAACCACTGCAGGCTGTTATCCAGCAACAAGGAGACACCAGTGACTGTTAGCATCAGGGGGACAATCATGTTGACCCTGGTAGTTTTTGGTTTTTGTGGAATCATTTCATTTCTGTGTGCAAAGTCACATAATGGAAGCATCCAAAATAAAAGTAGGATGTTTGAAAAAGCTGTGTTCTGTTTAACAGAAATGCTTTTAAAACAATGACATTTTCATAGGAGGATAATAAGTTTGTCCTTTTGTCCTGTACATACAGTATGTATGTCACAGAGTTGTATTTCCCCAAAAGTCATAGAATCAATTAACAAATGGACTTGAAAACTTCTTCAACCTGTCATTTGAAAAACACTATGTGGCTGAAATCAGCTAAAATCTTATTCTTGTTGCTCCTTTAATAAAATCAGTTGTGTGTTCAGGTCCCACTGCATCTCTGGTCCTTCTGCTCAGTGACAGTGACATTTCTGTCTCCTGATGGTTTTCAGGCAGAATGTTATCAAACAACAACAGCAGCAAAAGAGCTAATATATGGAACAACTATACCAAAGAATTAACATCATGTAAAACATTAAATGAGTTTAGACAAATAAAGAAAAGACAAACCAGTGACATTACATTTTGACCTTTTTTTTGGTTATTTGTTTGGTAATTGTCTATTATTTCTTTTGTGTTGTTTTTAATTTTTCTCTGAGGCTTTGATTTGATTTTTTAGAGATTAAAAAGAAAGAGAAAAAATAAGGATGAGGCTAGAAAAGTTCAATACTTTTTAATATTTAATGTTAGTTTTGTCTTGAAAACTTTATTTTATTTTGCCTTTATATTTTAGTTTGTTAGGGTTTAACCAAAATCAATAAATAACAATAACAATAACAATAAACTAATAGGAAATAATAACCCTGTTAAGCTGGTGATTACCTTTGCTGGTTCTCTGTGGTGGTAAGATGGAGTAGAACTGTGGAGATTCTGTTGGTATGGCGTGACCAAAGGAGACTTCAGGGATGACCTGAGGCCACGACTGCTGCTGCAAGACAGATACTCCCCAAGTTAACTCTGATTTTCCTCTGCATAGTTTGTCTGTAATTATCATCCGCGTACTCACAGTGGTGTCGTGCCAGTCGTGTGCAGCAGCTGGAGCATCAGGCGGTGGAGTAACGAGGCACTGCAGGGACGAGTGCTGAGCGCCCAGAGTTTCATAATGAGGGTACTCTGAACAAAAACAGACGAAAATGAGCAGAAATACAAACATTGATGTGGGTGACATTTGTGGGAAACGTGTCCACACATGCTCTTTGTGCACCAGTGGAAATGAAGAGTGAAAACTTTAATAGTTTTACTGCCAAAGCTGATGCATAAATGAATGTGTTCCTTCAATACGGTTTGGTGCTGCAGTCATACATGTGGAAACATTTGTGTCACCGTATCATACCGGGGTTTCCCACATGTTTGACTGGAAATGTAAAATTAAGTTCAGTCTGTGTAAAATTTGTGAGTTATATGTTTATTTTAATTTGAATGACTTTAATCTATACAAGGTGTAACCAAGTAAAAACATTCAAGCTACAGCAAACAAGCATGTTTTCATACAACTCACTAACTTGAGGTTGACTGAACTTTAATTAACAATTTTAGTCATACATGTGGGAACACAAAAAAGGGAAAAAATGGTTGGGAAATTTAAATAAAAGATTTAAATTTAAAGTAAGTTCAGTCAAACTAAAGTTTGATTGAATTGTCGTCATAAAACTCACCAACTTTTAGAGTTAATCCGTCCAGTCATACACATGGAAACATAGGTATGATTGTCTTTTATACGGTGAAAAATTAAAACCTTTAAAGACTTCATTAAATTAAGTTTATTCAAACTGAAACAAGCAAGTTGTCCTTTTATAACTCACGAACTTGAGTTTTGTGGTCATACATGTGGAAACACAAATATGATATATGTCCTTTATACACGGGAAAAAAAGAAAAATGGTTGGGTAATTTAAATAAAAGATATTTGGTGACACTCAAATAAATTAAGTTTATTCAAACTAAGAAAAGCAAGTTGTTCTTTTATAACTATCACTAACTTGAGGTTGACTGAAATGAATGGAACATTTTTGGTCATACATGTAGAAACACTGCTATGACTGTCCTTTGGAAATGTACATTTAAATAAACAGTTTTATTTGGTAACACCTAAATAATTCAAAGTAAAGTGAGTTGTCTTCATAAAAGTCACTAAACTTGGATTTAACCCGTCATACATGTGGAAACGTTGGTCTGTTTGTCTTTGCTTTTATAAATGAAAATGTTGACAACCTTAAAAGTCTTCAGTTAGTTCACACCTACATACATTTATTCAAAGTAAAGTGAGTTGTCTTCATAAAAGTCACTCACTTTTTATGTGGAAACACAGGTACGACTTTCTTTTATACGCTGAAAAATAACAAGGGTTGACAACCACTTAAATATTATTCTGATTAAATTAAGTTTATTCAAACAAAGCAAACAAGTTGTCTATGTATAACAACACACTGAACGTCATTTATATGATAATATTTTTTTAAAGGTCTGTCAACCATTTTCTTTTTCAGTCTTTGTTTTATTTGTGGCTTTAATTCTTTGGACCTTGATATACTTTATTATAATATACTTTAAACAAGGAATCATTTTTTCTCTTCTTGTCTTTTCCCCCAGTACCTGAGTCATAATATGAATTATTTGAATGGTGTTGAATCACGTCGATTGCATCCTGAAAGTGTTGGTTGATATCAGTATCCAGTGAAATCTAGAGAAACGTGAGTGAAACAATAATTTAATGCAATAATACTAACAAAGATAATAATAATAATAATAATGATAATAATAGAGACTATAAAGAGCAGTCAAAGTTCCAACTCACCATCTTATAAATCTGAGTGTTTCCCTCCATGGATGAGCAGGTGATGCTGTCTGAGTTCAGGTCTTCAGGTTTTGGACAGGAACATATATATATATATATACGTGTGTGTGTGTGTGTGTGTTCCAGAGCTTCACACCTGTTTACCATTCAATTTAAATATGTTAACTTGACGAGATGCCCTGCAGCTGCACATGCACTTCTTCTTTTTTTTTTTTTTTTTCTGGACGAACATATCAGACAGACATCACCTTCGTCCTCGTCCTCGTCCTCGTCCTCATCCTCGTCGATCACAATCTACAAACAATACAATCCTCTTTTTTTAAAACCACCGATTCTCCAGCTTGACCAGGGAATTTGCATAACCAGGCCAGATACACTAGCTATCGTTGCTGCTCTTCAGTAATACATGTTCCTTTAGCAGGACAGAACATGGGAATATGTGGATCAAACTCCCACAAGAGTGAAAATCTGCTCAATTCAATTCATTCTTTTAAATCCAGCCTGAAAACCAACCAGTTTGCCACTGCGTTCAAATAGAAATAACATGATCACATCTGCTGCATCTTAGCTGTAACTGCAACTTTCTTTTACCTCACTGTCTAAATGTTTTATGATGCCTTTAATATCTGTAATGGTGCTGCTGTATTTCTCTTTTTTTATTGTGAAGCACTTTGAAATGCCTTGATGTTGAAATGCAGATATTTTTGTTTTCCCCATAGACGTTCTGAGCTTTGCTCCATGTGGCACTTAAACATGGAGGGATGAAAATTTGCATAAAAAGATGTGAGACACTGGTGGACCTCTTTAACCAACCGCAAATAATGGATAACTATTAACTTTTAATAAACCAACGCATCATCCATCACCGATTAACACTTTCAGACTTGAATTGGACTTTTCTGTTATTATTAAATGAAAGTTTTTAGGGGTTTAGTGTTTTAATTATGTTGTTTTTTCATTTGTTTTCAAGTTGTTAATATTATTGTTACATTAAACTGGGAACAGGACATTAAATTGAACAAAAAGTGATAAGACTAATCACTTTTTCAATTTGAATTAGTCTAAAAAGACTAATTCAAAATGGTTACAATATTTAAACAAAAAACTGTGTCATCTCTTGTTGTTTACCATCCACAATAATCAGAGTTATATTTATTTATACTTTATTTTTTTGTTCTGCAGCTCAATCAAACAAGAATCAGCTGTGGTTATTTTTCCTCTTGTTGTAACATCATTATTATTGTTGGTATTGTTCTATTAAACTGGGAAAAACCCATTAAATTGAACAGAAAGTCATAAAACTAAGTAAAAATGGCTAAAATCTTCATGAAGCAACATAAACCATCTCAAATCAAGAAAACAATATTTTCTTATTTTTTAGAGTTACTATCACATTTAAGGTATTTATCCTTTACTCATGATAGAGTTACATTTATTATTGTAAAATGTATATATTATTTTAAAGTATTAATTTTAATTTCATCAATTCAAAATGTTTTAAAATGTCTTTATCGATTAATTGAGTGTGTTATGAAGGGAGCTTCAAATGGATGTGATTGTGACGATTAATGGTCAATATTGTGGTGAGACACACACACACACACACATGCACACACACGCACACACACGCACACACATGCACACACACACACACACACTCTCTCTCTGCCCCTCCTGTTCAAATAAACACAGGCTTCTTTTTGAGAAGTGCATTTATATGAGGCGTGCAGTTTAAATATCAACCGACTTGCTCCTGAAGTTCCCCTTTTGGTCCTGCTGAACTGAGGTGGTTTGGTCTGTCGACGTCATGGAAACGGAGACGTGGAGATGCACGGATTAGATCAGCTCTCACAGTCTGACCTGACCACTTAGTTTTGATGTGGTTTGATTTGATTTGCATCGTTTTGTTTGCTGGTTGTCACTCTTTTCTTTTGTTTCATTGGTTTTAAATTATAATCAAAAATAATGCTATAATGTGTGTAGCTGCTCTTCCTCATGTTGTGGGGACCTAAATGTGTCTCCACACTCACATTATGGGGACTTGTCTTCCTTATGGGGACAAAAATCAAGTCCCCATAACGTAAATGACTCAATTTTAAGGTGAAGACATGTTTTAAAGTTAGGCTGAGGTTAGGGTTAGGGTTAGGTTAAGGTTAGGGTCAGGGTCAGGGTCAGGGTCAGGGTCAGGGTCAGGGTTAGGGTTAGGGTTAGGGTTAGGACACACAACTGACCTTAATCAACAGATGAAGCAGCATTCGAAGCTTGACACTCTCTTTCTCACACACACACTGGTTTCCATGACTACAGAGGACATTCCATTGATTTCCTGGAGACTTACTCTAACCTTAACCATAATTACTAGTGTCCTAACCCTAACCCTGACCCTAAGCTCAGCCCCTCTTGATTTTTGTCCCCATAAGGAAGACAAGTCCCCATAATGTGAGTGTGGAGACACATTTATGTCTTTACCAGACAAATGTTCTTTTGCCTTTTCTACAAACTCTGCTGACTGTGTTTTTGGAAGAAAAGGCAAAAGAACATTTGTCTGGTCAGTTGATGTCTGACTCCAAACTGTGTGTGTGCATATGTGTGTGTGTGTGCATGTGTGTGTTTCCTGCCAGTGCTGCTCACTGATAAAAAAACAAAGAACCACAAACCTCGTCCTCTTTCTTCTCTGTTCACTGTGAAATTTCATAAATTACAGACCACAACCTGTCGTTCTGACAGCTGTGTGTGTGTGTGTGTGCGTGTGTGTGTGTGTGTGCGTGTGTGTGTGTGTGTGCGTGTGTGTGTGTGTGTGTGTGTGCGTGTGTGTGTGTGTGTTTCTGCCCTGTGTGTGTGTGTTTCTGCCCTGTGTGTGTGTGTTTCTGTCCTGCGTGTGTGTGTGTGCGTGTGTGTGTGTGTGTGTGTTTTTCTGCCCTGTGTGTGTGTGTTTCTGTCCTGCGTGTGTGTGTGCCTGTGTGTGTGTGTGTGTGTGTGTGTGTTTACTCCATCACACAGTTTTTCTCTCATAGTGTTGATAAAGTTGTCAGTTTTTGCATACAATGTTTCGGGAGAAATCACTGAACTCATTTGCAACAGAAAAAACATGTTCTGTCCTTTTCTATTATGTTCGTTCCATTCTATTCTTTATTTATTCTGACTTCTTTCCATTTTATCTCATTCTGTTTTGTTCTGTTCTGTTCTATGTTGTTCTTCTGAATTCTACTTTCTTTTATACTATTTTCTTCTGTTTTATTATTTTACATTCTTCTAAATTCTATTTTGTTTTTCTTGTTGTATATTCTCTTTACTATTCTATTTTATCCTTTTCTATTCTCTGTTGTTCCTTTGAATTTATCTATTTTATTTAACACTATTTTGGTCTCTTCTATCATTGTTACATTTTTCCCATTATGTTTTATTCTATTATGTTCTGCTCCATCCTTTTGTATTTTTCTATTCTATTCTATTCTACTCGGTTCTGTTTCATTCCATACAGAGACAGCAGCTCACACAGTCACCATGTTTTTACAGTGTATCTGTGTATTCTGTTGGAAACTCTTTTACGTTGAAAATGTTTAAGGCCAATTTATTGAAATCATATACAGAAAAGGGTAATGCAATTGAATCCACATAATCTTTACTGAAAACTCATCTGCTAATCTGCCTACTGAAATCTCAGCTCTTTATTGTCTGTAGTTTCTTTATTTCTTTTGGATCTGTCATCACATGTGACACTTATCGACTTCCTCGTTACTGTGATACTGAAAGTCTTTGAAATGTTTTCAAATGTTGTGGTTTCTAGTGTTTCCTCTTTCTTCTCCTTTTTTATTGTGTGCGTGTTTTGTTCATGCGGCCGCTCTCGCAGTGATGAATAAAGTTGCACTGTCTGATTTGAATTTGAACGGACAACAACTGTGACTCTGCGTTCGCCGGTAAAAGCATTTGGTCAACTTCTGCTATGTTTTGCAAATACATGATCCAGTTAAAGGATCGTTTTCTTGCATTTGAAAAGAAGGATTTGCTTAAGTGTTGCTGTTATGTGGCCATTATAATGTCAGTGAGTCCGTGTTTATCTGTGAGGGTGACACTGTGGCAGACATGACTGCAGCTTTATCTTTCCAAACAAAGAAGCACTCTCCTTCCCCTTCTGGACTGAATAGCTGCGTGCTTGTTGGCTCTGATGTGGGAACAGCAGCAGCAGCAGCAGCACAGTCGGGCCCATTGTTCTTCTTTATTTACTGTCACTAGATGAAAATCAAGAAGTGTTGAAGTCCCTGGTGCATGATTAGTCTTTCAGGCCTGAGTGCAGGTGTGACCGCAGAATTATAATCATTATCTGTGACATATCATGTTTGTGTCCTGGGCGAGAATACGAGGTGAAATAAACTGGTGCTGCGTTTGTGCTGCTGTTAAAGTGCACTTATCGTGCACTCATTTGTAGAACCATTTATTTAACCTTAACATTCTCAGCAAAGCTCTTTGTTCTTGTGTTGTTCTGATGGTTCCGTTTTTAAAGCTGCAGTATGCAAAGTTTGGTTATTCTGCCTCTGTTTGAGCAGCATCACTATCGTGCAACATTGTTATTTTTATGCTGTGTCCTTCATCTAAAAACAGACATAAAATAATACATGACATAAAAAGACGACTTCCTGTGTGCAGTGTGGGAATGTCGCCGGGCGAAACAAGGCCTTAAACACTGCATTACTGAGAAACACAGAGAGAGTTGAGTGGAGCTGATCATCTGCTTTGTGTGAACCCTTTTGGAAAGACTTTTGTTTATATTTAAAAGTTACACACAACAGATTCAAACCCTAATTAATTATCATTTCTTTCATTCATTAAGAAACACTGTTAATTTAAGTATAATCTGTCTATGTTTTTATTTTAGTCTGTTTATATACAGTAAATATATGATGCTACTTGGAAAATAAAACCTAGTTTAACTAAAAGAAGAAAAATCTAATCATATAATCTGCAACTTTTAATGCCTTGGGCTCATTATGTTGCTGAATGACCAGCAAGTGGCAGTAGAGAGCTTCAAACCAAAGTAATCCTCATGAGAAGTGTGTGTGTGTGTGTGTGTGTGTGTGCGTGTGTGTGTGTGTGTGTGTGTGTGTGTGTGTGTGCATGTCTTTGTATCCTTGTGAGAACCAAAACATCTCCTACCACTTCAGGGTTAGGGTTAGGGTTAGGATTGGGTTTAGGTTAGGATTAGGATTGGGGTTAGGGCACTCGTGTTGAGGACACAGATCAGATCAGTCGCTTCATGTATTCAGGTTTGAATTTCTGCTGACGTTGTCACACAAAGAAACCTCAAATAAACAGTTCAAGTTTCAGGAATTCTTTAAAATCTTATGTTGCACGATTTTACACTTTAAAAGTTAACATTTCTATTGAATGGAGAGGGGGAGGGGGGAAAAAAACGGCAACAACAAAGGCCATGAGCTCTGATGTGAGCTGAGGTAGCAGAAAACATACGAACTGAAACCCAGAGAAAAGTGGGTGGAGTCTTTCACTTTGAAATGGTCATCAGTATCATCACTTTGGTGCCTTGTTGCAGGTGAAGTCTGTGAACTTCCAGATTTCTGGTGTAGACCAGAATTTGGGACTGTGTTGAGCGTGTGATTCGTGGTTGAAGGAGGAGGGTTTTCTACTTCCTGCAGAAGGCCACAGCACCGTACGCCACCGCGCCGACGATGGCCACTAAAGCGGCGCCTCCACACAGCAGCTCTGTGGAGCTCAGATGTTTGCTAGTCTTTGGAAGAGTTGGCCGTGGTTTCAGCTTTTCTGGTGCTGACTCAGATTGAATTGAATGTTCCTCTGGATCTGACAGAGGGATCTGTGAGAAGTTTAGATGCTCCACACTCTTTACTGGAGGCTCCGCTGCCATGGGTGCAAAGATAGACGGAGGATGGAGGCCCTGCGTGGAATAAAGCTGCTCAGCTTCAAAGGGGGCGGTCGAAGGGACCGGGGTGGATGTCGTGGACGGGGGATCGAGCTTGAGGATCGGCAGAGGAGGCAGGGCCATAGGAGGAACCACTTGCCTGAACTCTGTTGGCACCTTCTCCACACGAGGCTCCTCTGCTGACACCAGGAGCTCCTCAGTTTCTGGAGCCTGGAGGTTCTGCTCCTCCTCCCTGAGCTCCACCAGCTCCTTTTCCTCACCTAAAACACTCAGCACACTCGTCTGCATCTCCCCATCTTCCTCCTCCTCTTCCTCTTCTTTCCTCTTATCTGCTTCCTCAAGCATCTCCACCTCCTCTCGCACCAGGTGGACCATGTCAGAGTTGGAGAAGTGGTTGTCCTCTCCGCCTTGAAGCGCGCCGTCACTGCTGTCAAGGCTCTTGGTGTCCTCCGCGTCCACGTCGCCCATTGTGGACCAGGACTCTGCCAGCAGACTCTCGCTCTGCCAAGGGGCGGAGCTCCCTGTCTGGGTCAGATGCAGAACAGTGGCCTCCTCACCACCTTCATCCTCCCTGCGGAGCTGGACTGGGTCGGTTCCCTCCAGGATGACAGCTGGTGCTGCAGGGACACAACAGATCAGAGGTAGGACAAAGTTCCAGGGAAGACAGGAGACTTCAGCTCCTTCTATACAGCGTCCAGATAAATGTTCACATAGAACCTAGAAGAAACGAGCTGTTTGCCTAGTTTCAATAAATACGGTTAAAAAGAAACAACAATGGTGAAAAGTCGGAGGGCGAGAATTGTTTTCATACCATCAAATTAGGGAAATCCCAGGTGTTTTTAGCAGATGAATTCACATCTGAAACTTTTCATGTGTTTTCATGATAGAAGATTGATAAAAATAAGGTTTTACGTCGTACTCTAGTGCAATAATGTTGTTACCTCCTTCTGTCTAGACGTAAATCAAATCACTTCCAACACGAGGTTGTAGCACTTCAACACGGAGAAGCTTGTGTGGAGCTGATAAGCTTAATGAGCACTGTGTTTGAATGTCCCTTAGTATTTAAAGTTTACAGGCAACAGTTTTAACTGAACGTTTCACTCACAGCTGATATAGTCAAGTTATGGCCACTGAGAACAAATTAAGAAGTGAATGTAAGCAATTATTTACAAAGGTCTTAGTTTTTGCCTGTTTAGACCAAAACACAGTAAAATGGATTGGAATGGAAGTATTCAGAAATGTTATATTTTGCAGACATTTGCTCTTGTCACCATTTTAGATCGCAGTTTGTCGTCTTTAGTGGGTTACCATTTAAAAAAGAAAAGGTTAGGAAAACAACCAGCATGAACATGGTAAGATATTGGCTACTTGAGATTTTACAGTGAGGGTGAGCTCAGTGGTAATGGATGATTACATCCAGAAGAGGGCAGTACTGCAACACTGCAGATGCCAAGTACTGTGGAAAACCTCCACACACTGAGTTTATAAATATAAACCGTCTTAAACATGAGATACACTGTAGAAAAAATTATGTCAAAACACAACTCACTTGTTAAACCTAAAGTTAATAATGCCGTAAATAAACACTAAAAAAAATCCCAAACACTGTCAAACCTTAATGATAAATGTTTTAATTCATCTGATTTTAGTTTGAAAATGATTTAGTCATTGTAAGTTAGAAGGTGTGTTGGTATGCTGTACATGTGCAAAGTGTTTTACTCTTTTGAATGACATCTCCATGATTAGCACTTTTGCTGCATATTGTATTTTCTCAGCTGTGCCGTGCTGGTCAGCTCTCGCAGTGACATCAGCGGCACCGATGAATGGAAAAAGTGAGTGGAGTGGCTGCTCTGTGTTACAGTGGCTGTGACTATCTGTAGCCTGGAGCTTCGTGCCTTTCTATGTTTAGTCACTACATGCTTCTCCATCTGTCGCCCAGGAGTGGAAGCTATTTCAGTGATTTCACATGTCGTGAGAGTTTGGCTCATGTGGGGACGTGGAAGTGACAAATGGCATCAGTTTTGCAGCTTGAGTGGGTACACCTGTTTAACGGCTTGTGAACAGCAACCTAATCAACCCATCACATGACAGCAACTCAGTGTATTTAGGCATGAAGGCAATGTGAAGATGACCTGCTGAAGCATCAGAATGGGGAAGAAACAACTGACTAAAGTGTGTTGGTTGTTGCTGCAGACGAAACTGCTGCTGTATGAGAGTTTCACACACAAACGTTCCAAGATTTACAGAGAATGGTCCAAAAAAAGAGAGAAAATATCCAGTGCCGGAGGTCACCGGAGAATCACTAGATTCAGAAATGCAGCATTAATTCAAATAAGCACTTGTTACAACTGAGACATGAAGAAGATTCTCTGAATGCTCAGCATGTCCAACCTTGAAGCAGAAGATCACTCCTGTCACTTTACTGGGTGTCCCATGTACCTAATAAAGTGGCTGGTGAGTGTTTAATATCAACAGTAACAAATCATAATGTCTAAATAAACCATACAGCAAGTTAAAGGGAGCCACTGTAAAACATGAGTGAATGAATTGAGTGAATTCAAACGTGACCCTCGTCTCGTCCATGTGCCTCGTTGTTCACCCTCACATGTTTGACGCGTGTCGAGCCCAGAATAGATTTTCTCAACATTGTTCCTCGCTGACTAAAGTGGAATCAGGCTGTCATCATATCAGCCTGTCTGAGGCTTCTCCGGTTTCAGATCACGTCTCTTAACAAGAACAAATCCCCTAACAGCGTCTCTGGAGCTGAAATATCGTTTAGATTTACACTCACACTAAGCTGTGAATTCAACATGTAAGAGAAAAAGTAGTAACAAATAGTTATAACTGGTGATGAAGAAACAGTTGTGACATTAGGCTGAATTAAATTATGAAGTGGATTTACCAGTTTCCCTGTTTTTCTTGTCTCAGTTTGTGCGATTATTGTTGGAAAACAGGTAAAATTCCATAAAGCATCTTAAATGTTGTGATACACATTTTTACAGTCTCGCCTTTCACACGTTTATATACATTTTCACATTTGCGAGATATTAAAGGAAGTAGTTTATCTTGACTGAGTTGATGCTGTGCAAAGTTTTATCTGCAAAATGTAAAATTTTATGTGTCATATGTAAAACTAGAAAACTTAAATTGAACTTTTGTGACAGTGGTTTCCAGTTTGGACGACACACGAGATTATGTTTTGTTTTAATAAGATAGATACATAATTTCACCTCTTAAGGCTAGGGGAATATGGAAATTAAACTATATTACAATGAAATAAATAGATCCTTGCTTAAAGTTTGCAGAGAATTCAGACTTTATGCCTCCTCCATCCAGTTGTGCAACAGCTGGTGACTTTTTGTTTGCACAATTTAACCTTAACACAGTTAATTATTCCTTAAACATTCAACATTTACAGTGAAAAATCGTGTCTTTCTGCAGCTAATTAAAAACATATGTTTGTCCATTAATTAAAATGCTTTTTTATATTATGAGTCATCAAAAAGCCACTTTATTAGGTACACCCATTCAACTGCTTGTTGATGCAAATTCAGCCTCTGATCAGTCACTTGGTAGCAACGTAACACATTTAAGGATGAAGACATGGTGAAGATGAGTTGCTGAAGTTGAAATGGAGCATCAGAATAAAGTAGAAAGGTTATTTAAGTGCCTTTGAGCATGACCTACAGCATTTGTTGGTGCCAGGTCTGATTCCTATGACCATCCGCCTCTACAGGTTACAGATGATGGTCCAATAAAGAGACAATATTCAGTGAGCAGTGAGTTTTTCTGGATAAAAATGCCTTGTTGATGCCAAAGCTCAGACTGGTTTAAAATGACAGTAACTTAAATAACAGCTTGTCGATCTTAATTACTTCCAGGTCACTGACTGTGGAGTCCATCATAGAGCAGTTGTATTGCACTTTTATGTACATGTTGTGTTTCCTTGAAATGCCCCCTGGGGACAAATAAAGTTCTTGAAACTTAATCAGTCCCTCATACATGAGGTTCTGTCTCATTAGAGACCAGGTTTTGTCCTCCATGAAGACGATGGTCCAGACAAGGTTGGTGTTTACACCAGAAAAATGTCCCAAATAGGTAATCCTAATCCTACCTACTCGTGTCATAGTGAGGACACATAGCCATACTGCATTCTCTACCACTTTACCTTAACATTAACATTATAAATACACCTTAAACCCTGTAACCCTAACCCTGAAACCCAGTCTTAACCCTGAAAAAGTCCCTTAAAGTTGTGAGGACCAGCCAAAATGTCCTCACCTTCCCAAAGTGTCCTTGCCGCCTATGGTTTATACATTATTTTCAGGTCCCCACAAAGATATATATATATAAACAACACACTGTCTGTACACATGTTCCTGTTTGCTCAGAGACCAGTCAACCTTTTCCACTGTGATCCTCCTTCACTCCTTCACTCACTGACCTACTTGACTAATTGGATTCCCATTGATCCTCTTCCAGAGACAACAGACTTGTGTTCAAATAAGTCATCGGTGGGTTTTAGAGCCGCCGTGTTGTTCTGCTGTGATTTGAAGACGACAGAGTGATATCAGATTAAAGGTCAGCTTTCAATGCCACTGCGTCTGAAGACAAAGCAGCTCCTCTGTCCCATTTCTCTTGAGAATTTGTCCTTTACCACATCAGTGACCGTTTACAACTGTCAGAAAACACAGCCCGCAAAGGGCCACAGAATCAAATCACATTCAGACTTTTCTTTTCTGGTGATTACAAGCTTTGCTAAAACTTTTTACGCAGTGTGAAGTTTGTTTATTTCCTGGCGTACCTGCGTCCTCTTGGTGCCGAGCTGAACGAGTTGCTAGATGAGAAGCGGGTGCTGGAAAATCAGAGAGACATGCATTCAGACATGAAGCCACAAACTGACACAGAGGCAGACATGCATGCTGGGCCTGGGACGGGAATGACAAGCTGGACAAGCTGTCTGTCCCCGTCCTCGTCCCTGTCCCTCCCTCCCTCCCTCCCTCAAATCCATGACACAACAGTTGGCAGGGGACGCGTCACTGGTGACTCTGCAGTCTGTCTCCTGGAATCAGACTCTAACCTGCGGGTCCAGCCTCTAAAGGTTCTCTGTTGACTGTTCAAACAGCAGGTAAAGACAGAGACTGAGTGGAAACTGCATGTCATGACAGAAGGAAGAGCTGATTCTAAAGGTAACTTTACATCCTATAGTTTCATCTGCTGGTAAAACACATGACAACTCTGTACCAGTATGTGAAGAAAAGATTATGATCACCACTGACAAACCAGTAAACTGTCATTTGTACAATCAATTTGCACTGTAGTTTAATAAGCATGAAATTCAACATTATTTGTGGTTTCAATTAGGGCTGAAACAGTTACTTTATGAACTGTTCATTAATCAATTACAAGTTATTATTAGTTTGAGTTTTTTATTTTTTATTTTTTTTGCTTCTTAAACATGAATATGTTTTGTTTCTTTACATAACAAAAAACATTAAAACTGAATAATTTAGTTTGTGGACAAAACAAGACATTTGAGAACATCATCATTTCCAGGTTTGACAAACACTGATCAATTTTTTCTGACATTTTCTTGACCAAACGACTACTCAAATAATCCAGAGAATAATCGACTATGAATGAATGTGATGTTTCCAAACAATAAATATGACAATAAAATGAGGACTATCCTCGTAAATAACAAGAAATTAAAGAAACACACCAACAAATAGTAGTTTAGTTTACATTTTTTTTACGTTTTGAAGAAAAATAAATAAGCAAAAATAAAATCAATAAATAAAATGAATTATGAAAAAGAGACTATGATAAAACAATAAATGAAAGAAAAGGAACTAAATATTTCCTTTTTAGCGTCTCTAATTCTCTCACGTGACGGGCCACTTCCCGGAAGTAGACGTCATGTGACCTCGCAGATCAGCTGACCCTCCGTGGACATCTTTACGAGTCACGACTGCGGCGATTAATTCAAGGCTCTTCCTCTGCGATTCTCCGGTAAATAACCACCCATTTAACGCGTGTTTGTAAACTACGACCTCCTGTATTTCCGGGTGCGTTTGATTTGAGTGTTTGTGTCTCTTTGTTCTTCCGTGTCCAGGCCCGGGCGGATCTTTAACAAAGCGCAGCCATGGCGCTCAGCGATGCCGATGTTCAGAAGCAGGTAATGTCGCGATTTCACCTTCAAAATGACGCCATTCAGCCTCTGGCGCTGAACTCACACATGGCACACGTTAAAGCTGCTGTTCGTCTCATGAAAACACTAATAAACGCGTCTAGCTGCTGTGTTTTTCATTAAAATGTGGGTGTTTGGAGGAGAATGACATTGACTGAAGGCGCAGCGTGTTAGCATCGAGTTAGCCACAAACAGCAGCCGTTAAAACGTAAGTTACTGGCGTTTTCTTTGCGTTAAAAGGTACAGAAATATACAGATAAGCAGCTGTTTTATGTCCAGTGTTGAATGAAGCCGTTGCTGAGGATTAAGAGGCTCATATTTTCAAGTGGTCACATGATGAACACATGATGAGGAACTTGAATCATGAAGTGAGTGCGTGGGGAAATAACTGTGAAGGCCTTTAACAGGATGAAGAGACTGAAGGAGTAACTTTATAAGATGCATTTAACTATGGTTTACAGTTTGATCAAGGCTAAATGACTAGATTGGACCAGAACATCTCCAAAAATATCCTTTTTTCAAAGTCAAATAACCATGATTTTATCTGTTGCTGCTCTTTTTTAAACATTCTTCCTTTTTAAAATTGTTTTCCTCATTTTAATGTGTCTTGAGAGTGTTGTATTTATCGTTGTGTCTGTGTCAAAGAGGAATTTCTGTCACTGATTGGGACAGACAGTAAAGTTTATCTTTCAGATATTGATATAATCCTTATCACTCAGATCTTTATCACTTCTCTTTCCTGTTGTTCCCCTTCGGTTTGTGAATTACTACAATTGGAAAGAAACTGGAAACCTGAACTGTTAAAGGCCAGAGTGTCAGAATTGAAACTGAGTCTCCTCTGCAAGCTATGATGAATTTTACATCCCAAACAAGATATCACTGTTCTGTGTTGGTAGAGTAAGCTCATATTTTGTAAAGCAAAACACGCACTCTGGCTGATTTGTCCTTGCAGGCTGCTGTAGAAACATGGCCACATAAGATGGCGGCCTCCGTGAAGCGAAGCCGTTTGAAAGTGATCGCAACAACATACATCTAACACTCTTGTAAATGTTACGCACTGGACCTTTTTAGGTTTGACAACTACATGTTCTGTCTTTGTTTCCGCTCCTGTTGCCACACACGTCGCATTCATTTTGTTTTGTTGTGTTTTTCTCTGCATGCTCGGAGCATAGACAGCTTTCTTCAACATGCTTGTACACACAGGAAATGATCTTCACGTGGACGGATGTAAAGCTACAGAATACAGTCAAACTGTCTTAACCCTGAAATAGTCCTCACCAAAGTGATAGGAACAGGCAGCAGAGTCATTTCACAGCAACACGACAAAACCGTCCTTTAATTTTGAGGAAGCTGCCACCAGGCCGCGTGTCATTCGTCCTCACAGAACGACGTCTAATGTCCTTCGTTTAAAACGGGGGTTACTAACAGTAATTTCATAATCCAGTGATCTGCTGATTATTTTCTCGATTAATTGAGTGATTGTTTGGTCAAGAAAATGTCAGAAAATGTTGATCAGTGTTTGTCAAACCTGGAAATGATGATGTTTCTCAAATTTCCTCTTGTTTCTTTGTTAAATGGAGCAAAGAAACCAGAAAATGTTCAGCCTTAATTGCCCTACATTATTACATATAAAAATATATACAGCAAATACAGTAGACCAAGAAATGACTTTGCTATTCTCTACATATTTGTGGATATTCACATTTTTTGTTAGAAAATACACTGAAATGTGATGTCAACTTAAGAAATTAGGGAAGTAATTTGATAACTGGGGAAGTTGGTCAAAACCAATTTTTTTCATCCAGATTATTAGAGGAGTCTTTGCTGATTCTGGAAATCCCACCATCACCAGCTGTAGTAAACTGTCGTGGGTAACATGGATGGTGTTCCTGTTTGTGGAGTGCTGTATTATTTATTTTCAGTTTAAAGGCCTTTCTGCTGTGCTGGAAACAGTTGTAACGTGTGTCCTCTTTGTGTTTTCAGATCAAGCACATGATGGCCTTCATTGAGCAGGAGGCCAACGAGAAGGCCGAGGAAATCGATGCAAAGGTATGAACACGTGTTCACGTGAACCGCACGCTTTCAGCTCATTCAGTCCAGGAGCCGACTTCACATCGCTCAGACTGTGGCAAAATAGCGTTTGCTGCATCGTTAGCCTTGAAAGACGCTGCTAAATGTAAATAATATGAATCCACTGTTAGGCCTTAAGTGAAGCAGTTTGATGTTTGTTGTGGCGCCCCCATCAGACCAGACAGTGTAGTTTGTGTCAGTACATGGTGTCAGAACACAACTGTAAATAAGATAAGGTAAAATATAATATAATTTGTAGGCACAGCTAAGGTTTGGTAAGGTTTGGAACATTGTAGGGCTGCAACGATTCCTCGAGTAACTCAATCTCAAAAAATGATGGAGGAGTTTCCTCTGCCTCGAAGCCTCGTTTTATCAAATTTAAAGCTCATGTTT
The DNA here is from genome assembly GCA_016785285.1 of Brachirus orientalis. NCBI lineage: Eukaryota > Metazoa > Chordata > Actinopteri > Pleuronectiformes > Soleidae > Brachirus > Brachirus orientalis. The sequence goes on from JAFBJR010000435.1 coordinate 259,680, forward strand.
TGCACGGATTCTTTTTAGTGTGACACAACGTGCTTACGTCACAGGCTGTGTCCCCTACAAAGCAGAAGAAGATGGAAGCGGACTTTGGATAACGTGTGGACAGTTTAGCTGCACAGAATGGCAGACGCTGGGATTGAAAACAGTGAATACAGAGAAAATGAGCAAACGCAGCAAAGTCAAAGTAACAGAAGGAAGAGGATAAAAGTATGTTTTATCCGATTACTCGAGGAATCGATGGAATATTCGATAGAATACTGGATTATCAAAATATTCGATAGCTGCAGCCCTAGAACATTCCATAAAACATGGAAGAATCATAATATATATATATGTGTGTGTGTGTGTGTGTGTGTGTACACTACCGGTCAAAAGTGAGAAAGTGTACACAAACATTTGACCGGTAGTGTGCTGTATATAAATAAATGATATTGTACTTGCACATATTTGATCTTTTGTCAGTTTAATGAAAGGTAACCCTTCTGAAGATATTGATCATGTAATTTATTTGTTTGCATTTTGCACCTTTTATTAAATACTTTTGAAAAGTTTAGTTCTTTTTTTGTATATTTTGTATTATTTCTGAGACTAACACAGTCAGTTACTCAGTCAGCAGAAATCTATATGCATACAGGAAAACATAGTTTTTTTAAATGTTAATGTTACAAATGAATTGTAAATATACAGATGAATCAAGAATCCAAACAATGGCAAGTGACAGCCCTAGTTATGTGTAAATATAGTGGGCATAATTCCAACGCCCCACACGTGAGGGGCTTGTGCTTCCTCTTCCTCTGAGCTGCGTTTCCTCCCGCAGGCGGAGGAAGAGTTCAACATCGAGAAGGGTCGTCTGGTCCAGACGCAGCGTCTGAAGATAATGGAGTACTACGAGAAGAAAGAGAAGCAGATCGAGCAGCAGAAGAAAATGTGAGTCATGGCCAGACGTGTCGACGTCCTCCTTTGTTTTAGGAACAAAGATGAGGCAGTTTGTGTGAAGCTGAGCTTCAGCTTCTTCCTACACTCACTCTTTTGTGTCTCATTTGTCTTCTTAACAGTCAGATGTCAAACCTGATGAACCAGGCTCGACTGAAAGTCCTCAAGGCCCGCGATGACATGATCTCGGTGAGCATCTTCACGTTTGCTGTTGTGTCGCGGCTTCAGAACAAAATGGGTTCTGGCCTTAAAACGGACTAACAGATCAGCTCTGCGTTAAAGACGAGCTTCTCTCAGTTGAGGCAAAAATCTGTTTTGTTGCGGCAGGTTTTTGAGAGAGTCTTCATGTTGGAGTTAACCAGACTTCTCTCTCCCCCTGCAGCTGGTTCTGAATGCTGCTGCTCACCTGTTAACCGGTCCACACAGACATGAGCACAGAACTCCCGTTTTGGCCACTCGTCACTGACTCCCGCTTTATTATTGGATTTATTTTAAAATCCTTTTATTTGCTTATAAATGTCTGCATGGCTTTGCTTCAACAAACCTGTGCGACCCATCGCGTCTCACATCTGCTGATCAGCTGCTTCTGACTGGACCTAAAACTAGGCTGAAGCTCAGTGGGACCGGGCTTTGACAGCCATAGCTCCCAAACTCTGGAACAATATTAGACACGCCCCTTCACTTCCTGTTTTTAAAGTGTCAAGTATTTAGGGTGACCACAAATTTACACTTGAACAATATCACGAGCCTGGTTCTCCTGAAGCCGCTGTGGAAGTTAACTTTACAGGTCAAACCTGTGTTTGTTCTACTATTAGTCAAGAATTATCTGCTGTGAAAAAGTTCTTCAGTTTATTCAAGACATTGAGTTAAACTCATTAACAGTTTGTTGATATATAAAACCAGCTGTGATCACAGAATTTGACCGACATAAATAAAAACCACAAAGCTGTGAATGTGTGAAGAAGATTCAACTCTGTGTGTTTGTGTCTGCAGGAAATGTTGAATGAGGCTCGTCAGCGACTTGCCAATGTTGCAAAAGATCCAGCGAGGTATCCGGCTCTTTTAGACGGACTGATCCTACAGGTTTGTTACCATATTTGTTCTGCTCTATTATATAGATTCATATATCTACATACATATATTTTACATTTGTCTTCTTTTATAATGTGGTCCAAATGTGTGTGTGTGTCCACATTTTGGACTGGTAGTGTATCTACAGTATAACTGATAGTTGAACTTCATTATGACGACGACTTCTAATCTTTTGTTTTCTTTTGAAATTAAAAAATGTTAGAGTGAAAAAAACTAAATATTCACATTTAAGTGGCTGAAATTTCAGAACTTACTTTTATTTCAAAGAGATTATCACAATAGCAGTGAATTTATTTTTGGAGCCATAATATCAGGGAAGGCTCAGTATGTGACTTTGAATTTCAATAGCACACAAAAAATGTCGAGTTTCAACAAATATTCAACATTATAACATAATAAAGATGAATAATTATAATAAATGCAGGACTCTTGTAACATGCTGCGTCACATGCACTTAATAAAGAGTGTTTTGTAATTATTTTTTCGTTACAGGGATTCTATCAGCTTTTGGAGCCCAAAGTGACCATTCGCTGTCGTAAACAGGACGTGCAGTTGGTGCAGGTGAGTGAATTCACTGACCGAGTGACTGATTTCCTCACCTCAACGATTTTACATGGAGTCATTTACAGACACTTCACTTTCCACGTTACTTTTTCACAGACGTAACGCTGCACATTTTACAAATGTGGCTCTCGCTAACGTGGTGGTACATTTCTAATTTCAGTTACATTAATGCTCTTTTTATTTAACATGACAGTTTCAGTTTAAAGTAATAACCAAGTTGTCCAGCAGAGGTCACTCTGGGTTAGAGGGTTATCTTGTGGGAACACGCTAATCAATTCAATTCAGTTTCATTTTACTTGTATTGCACCAAATCACAACACACAATATTGCAGAGAGAAGAGAAGCGGTTCACAAACACCAGGCATCTTTGAGATTTAGATTCTATTTCCTGGGTCTAAAGTAAACAGTCCCTGCCAGCTTCACTACTTCATGTCTCCTCACGGTGGCGCTGCTCAAATGAATGAGAGAAGTTACGTGACTGAAGAAGAGGGAGTTTACAGCGAGATAATGTCCGAGAAAACTACATTATAAGATGCTTCATCCGCGTTTAACACACAGACTTTATTCAATTTATTCAATTCAAAAACTTTTGAACACGGACATTTTGTTTCCTTCACTGAGACGGATATCGTGATGTACCTTGCAGTATATTGATCATCACAGAATCGTCATATTGTGATATTATTGGGGTTCCTATTTGATTCCTGCTTTACATGAGAGTGAAACAGCAGCTGAAGTTGAGGTTTTTTCCAGGCCTCCATCCAGAGGAACATTCCCGTTTACAAAGCGGCTGTGAAGAATAACCTGGAAGTCCGTGTGGACCAGGACAACTTCCTGTCTCCAGACATGTGAGCACATGAGATTCCTTCTAAATGTTGTTTTTGGTGGACCTTGTTAGACCTTGTTAGACCTTGTTAGACCTTGTTGGACCTTGTTGGACCTTGTTGGACCTTGTTGGTCGTTTTTCTTCTCACAGCTCTGGAGGAGTCGAGATCTATAACAGCGACGGGAAGATCAAGGTGTCCAACACCCTGGAGAGCAGACTGGACCTCATGGCTCAGCAGGTACAGCATTCATTTACTTTTATCTCAGTTAAAGAGACGGGATTATTATTATCTCGAATAATAATTATCTCGATTATTATCTCGACTCTAAATGAGTCATAAACAATAGAACAAATAACTTGCATAATATAACAGCGTATTGGTAAAAAAAACTGTAATAAAACAACATACGATAACATCAATGAAGACACAAGTTACAGTTACTTTTTATTTCATTCTTAAAATGATGTCACTACCGTAAATTCCGCTCTATAAGCCGCTACTTTTTTCCCACGCTTTGACCCCTGCAGCTTATAGAGTGATGCGGCTTAATTATGGATTTTTATGATTTCCTCAATCGCCCACCGGGATAAATAACGTTTTCTGACTCTGAATGGACATTTACGGCCGAGCGGCCACCAGAGGGCGCTCGAGCAGCGCGAGAGCAAGACAGCCAGGTTGAAGAGACGTTGTCGTGCGTCGAGGAAGTCTTTTTGTGCTTCATGTTCACACCCTCGTCATGGATAACACACCAGGAAATGCTTATGATGCAGCTTTGAAGTGAAAGGCGATGGACTTGGCTGAAACAGAGCCGCGTGTTACTGTAATGTCATGTTACTGCCGTGTTAAGGCACTGTTCGGAAAAAAGCAGCTATGGTTGTCTTATGTTACTGCTGTGTTACTGCTGTGTTTAGTCATTAAACATTTAAAATACTTTTTCTGTGTACCATAAAGATCTCATGTTTCAGCGTGGTCACCTGCAGCTTATAGTCACCTTATAGTCAGGTGCAGTTAAAGTCAGGTGCGGCTTATAGTCAGGTGCAGTTAAAGTCAGGTGCGACTTAAAGTCAGGTGCGACTTAAAGTCAGGTGCAGTTAAAGTCAGGTGCGGCTTATAGTCAGGTGCGACTTAAAGTCAGGTGCGGCTTAAAGTCAGGTGCGACTTTAAGTCAGGTGCGACTTAAAGTCAGGTGCAGTTAAAGTCAGGTGCGGCTTATAGTCAGGTGCAGTTAAAGT